>VDFB02013446.1:0-20631 GCA_007258455.2 Sequoia sempervirens | reverse complement strand
TTGAGGGCAAGCAATTCTGAGTAGGGAGGATTGTAATATCCCCATTTTTCGCAATATTGTTTCTTGAGCTTTTGGCTAGTTTCCAAGTTTTTTTGTAAGCTTCAAGGTGTGTTAGGGAGAACTCCAAACTTCTTGGAGTATGCAAGTTCAATATTTCAGGATTTCTATGTGTGGCATTGAGCTTAGTTGGCATTAGGGATCACAGTGACACTTTCAAAAGTGTTTTTGGCCTCTTGGGGTGTTCTCCAAACTTCTTGGAGAGCACATCTATTTTTAGTAAGTCTTTGAATTGGCACCTGTCATTATCCTTTACCTTTAGTTACATCTTGACATGACTAGAATTGGTTTCCGAAGCCTTGGTAATGCTTTTTGCAACTCGAATGGAGTATTTAAAATATACACTTAAGTTTATAATGTTAAATGTTAGAATATTTCTCAAGTGTTGTATTTTATTAAAGTGATTTTTTCCCCTCAAAAGTGGATGCCTAGGCATAAAGGGTCTTTTGCATGTAATGAATTGTTTAATTTGGAAAAGAAAAAGAAAAAGATATAAAAAGAGGTTTGGGCTCTCATTTTTGATATATTGAATATTTCTTACACCGTTATGTTGCCGAATTGAGCTTGAATGTTCTTCAAAAATCTTTTGAGGACGAAAAACCCTCATTTGATTTCTAGTTTTGAATTTGAAAAACAATCCCTAGCTGGAGCTAGTGTGATTTCATTCAAGAATCACCATTGTGCTTCAACAGAGTTTCAATTTTTGGGGTTTCATGATGGAGGTATTCAATGTCTTTTAATATGCAGATATTTTGGAGTGATTTGGTCTAATTTTGCAGAGTGTGATGAATGTTTGAAGATTTTTGAAGAACTATCTTGCTGGGCCATACCACATGCAGACTTGGGCGCGAGGTTTTGGGCTTAAATTGTCCTCTTTTCTTGGTCTTTTATGTGCTGATTTGTGGCATAGGAAGTACTTGTTGATGATGTTTTATGATTAGAGGTGAACTTCATTGTTTGGAAGGTGTTTTGGGTGAATTTTCTATGGCTGTTTGACCTGCAACAGCAATATATCAAACCTGTAATAGCTGAATCCAGTCATCTCAGACCTGCTACATCACCTTCCAGCAGTTATACTCTGATTTCCAGACTTGTCATGATCATACCATTTAACAAGCCCAATGTTTTACCTACTGATTTTATCGAAGTTTTAAACCACATGTGAACAGTTTAAGTTCACCAATTTATAGCAATAAAAAATTTCCTTTCTATTTCAATAACAAGATGCACATACAAAATAATCTCGTTTCAAATTTCCATTGCATCTATAAAGAAACATTACATAATCCCAAGTAATGATTTCATATTACATAATTCCATGTAAGGATAACAATTTCCGAATACAATTACCATAAAGATAGAGATACATGAATACATACACAGCTTCCATGAGCTCAATGAAACAAAGTACAAATGGTCCAAATGTCCCTTCTTGGGCATACATCCTCAAATTTTGGCTGCCAACTGTATGAGGGAGAGTATCACTCAAGCACTTTTCCGCCAACCACGGACTTACTGCAGTCCCCCACACATCTACCTGACTAGTAAGATCGCCCTCCTTTCGATGAAGAGATTGGTTTGGTAACCCTCATAATAATAGTCTTCCTGAGCATGGTGTTGTGTCGTACATAACTAGAGCTACCATTCAGTGGGTACCTGCCTACATGCATAACATTCCCAGCCTAGTTATGCAAACCTGGCTCACAGTGAACAGGCAAGTGTAATTAGTGGCTACTTACACTACTTTGGCCAAAGATTTGATAGTTACTTATCAAACTCACTTCCTAAGAAATGGAGTCTCACTTCTATGAAGTGATAGTCATATGTTCACCCACCCCTAAGTTCGATTTGGTAAATGACCACAAATACTCTTGACAAACTACACAACATAATTCCAACCCAAAAGGTGATGTACATCTAAGTGATTTTACTGACCAACTAGGTTAATTCCAACCATGGATTGTCCTAACCCCAGGAACAACAAAATTAACCACATGGTTACACATATCATCACAAACTGATAATTTCAATATAGCATTTCAATGAAATATCATTTCCCATACTTCATGATCCATGTAAGCATACATATGGTCTATACAACTTAGGTATTATACTAATACTCTATGGTTACCTTGTTTAGCAAACACAACCAAATAATTCCAACATAAGGAATATATATATATATATATATATATATATATATATATATAAGGTTTCACCAAAATAAGAATTCACCAAAGATCATGCAAGTTCACTAAAATAAGAATTTATCAAAGTTCATGCAAGCAAGCTCAACATAACATATAAACATCTTTTCCTCAAACACTTACATTCATAGACAAATATGATATCAACATAAAAGGAATAGAGAAGTAAAACCAGCATGCTTGGAGTTATAGCTCCCAAAGAAGAAACTACCTTCTAAGCTTAATTCCCACAATCACAATTGTTGCTCCCTCTATGATCAGCCTCTCTCCAATTCCTAGCCTCTTTCCAATCCCTCAAAACTCTCAACAAATTACAAACTCTCAAAGAAATCTCACTTTTCTCACTAATGCACTCAAAAATGAATTGCACAGAAAAAACTACAACAATGAACTCTTAAAAGAAGAATACCAAAAGGTTAAGAGGCTGCCTCTAATTATACTAAAAATTGAGAAACATATTGCTATAATTAAGCTCTACTATCCACCACCTTTTCTCTTTCATTTGCCACTACTAAACAACAAAAACCAACTTCTCTTCTAAATGAGTCAACTAAGCCAGATTAAGTGAAATGTGGTTGTTTAAACAATTGCAATGCAAACACATATACAGTCCCAGCAACTTCAGCCTCTTTACTATGGTTTAGTCTGTAATGTCCCCTTCTCGATAGCGCTTCAGGCGATCACTTAGCCTTCTAATTCCCGAGGCTAATGACGAAGTGGAGGGAATAATTTAGTTAATTACTTAATTTATTGCCTAAGCTTCACTCAAATATTTAAAGGTGATATAAGTAATTAATTAAATCTATTTTGTAAGTGACTTTATGAACTTTTATTAAAGTGACTAATGAAAATATTTCATAAAAGAAACTTTATAAAAAGTCACTTTTCCTTTTGAGAGAGAAAAATACAAAAGGAAGGAAATAAGATTCATTCGACACTTTTGATATGCATATTTTTTTCATGGGAAGGAAACTGGTCGAACCCTCTGGTTGGGATGCGAGAAACCCTATCAGCCATGGTTTCGAGTGTGAGAGATCACTCCTAGCTATGAAATCGAAGGTCTTGGAAGAAGAACAATCCTTAAACAGAATTTTTGTGGATTTTGACTTCTGAGGTTTTTCTTCATTCCGGATGCGAGTTTTGGAGCTCGTTTTTTTCTTTTTGAGGCGTTTCTTCATGAAGAAACCCTAGGCGCTCTTGTTGCAGACATTTAACATCATACCTGGGTCATTTTTAGCAGAAGATGGGCAGAGAAATGGAGAAAACGTGTGTCTGAGTGAGGACGTGTTGTGTGTGAAGAAGGCGTTTTTCTTTTGACTTCAAAGCTGGGTCATTTTTGCTGCTGGGTTCCTTGGGAGGTGACGTGTGAAGATAACCAGGTTGGGTTCACCAAAAATTCAGAGAAACAAGTGCCAACATGAAGAAATCAGTCGCTGTAACTCATTCTGGGCCATTCTGAATCGATTCTTTCAATGTTCTATTTGCTGCAAATTACTCAACCAGGTCTGGGAGCTTTATGTTTATATTTTGTGTAGTTGTGATTGTAGCAATATGTCTCCCTTTTAATATAGTGCCACTGTTATCTTTGATATCTGGGTCTGCTGGGTGTAGCATGTCAGGGTTTGAAAACTCAGGAAAATTGTTCTTGAACTGCTGTTACAGTCAACGTATTGTCCCTGCTTCACATTAGCAAATCCATTGAATCTTTGGTTTAGGAAAAACCTTTAATTGCTGTTTATAGACGCAGAAAATAGCATGGTAAATCTGTTGTTACAGCTTTGACAATATTTCTGAGGACTTGTTATTGTTATGTGAGCCTGTCATAAGAACTCATTAGTTGGCACTATCATTGATTGATAAAAAAAAAAAGAAGATTGTTGTCCCAATGATCTGCTGCAATACTCTCTGTGTGGAACCTATTTCAATCTGCACTTTAATGCTGTAGGTCTCACCATTAACTTCATGTTTATAACAGCCTTGTCATAGTCACAATCATGCACAGAAAATTATTGTCAAGTTTGAAATACAAGTCTGTATTATTTTCTGTCAAAGACGTTAGATTCATTGCTTTGAAATACAGTTGAAAGCATGAAGTCATGAATTCTATCATTTTTCATGTATGCTATTTATTGGATTGTCCGCAATTGTATGAAATGGCTGCATCTACGTGACAAAGCAAATCAAATCACAACTCAAGAAAAACGCAAAATCATACACAATAGGTCAGGGCCAACACAGAGTCACCTTCTTAAACTGCCAGCAATAGCTCTTTTACTCACTCAAACACAGCAATGGTTTCCTACAGGTTAATAACTCTCACTGTGGCCTTCAGTTGCTTGCCACAACAAATCACTCTTTTATCTCCAACCAACTCATGGCTTGGCCAAGTCATACACCTCTTACATGCTATGCAACCTTATTGATTCCTATTGACATTTTAATTATTAACATGGCGTTGCCTTTATTATTGAATGCTATTGACAATATTTCCCCATACGCCCCATATCATGCGCGCATTGCAGAATAGTAACTCCATTCGCATATATGATTATACACACAACATTTATCTTATATTTTGCTTTATGCTGCTTGCTTACATAAGCGTTGCTTTTATATATATAACTCGCATTACATATGCATGGTTATCTTATTCGTGTTATATATATATATATATATATATTAAAATCCATTTATTTGCCAATCACATATATTTGTAAATACATATGCGTATATTAATATATATGTATATATGTATTTATATAATCGTACATATATACATATGTATTGATATACACATATTTATCATTATTTCAACATCTTAAAATAAACATATATATGTTTATCAATAAGTATATATACCAAGTGTGTGTGTACATATATATAAATATACTTATCAATAAACATATGTATATATATACACACTTGGTATATATACTTATCAATAAACATATGTATGTTTATTTTAAGATAAAAGCTGCTATGAAATCTAAGCCACATTATTTATTATTCACCTACTTTTAATGCCCTTAATTGTTGTGGACTTCGACTTTTCTTCAATCCCACGAACCATCCACATTATTTATTATTCAGCAGAGTCAGTAGACCTAGAAAGAAGTTTTAGGTTGGTTAATAATGCAAGGGCGAACTTTTTCCTTTGCATGTGCAATCTGACAATGATTGAGTTCCTCCCCTATCTTTTCTCTTTTTCGTTAAAAGCCGCTCATTTCCTCCGTTGCAAGAGAATTTTGGGATTTAACTTTTCAACCTACCCAACCTTTCCCCATAAGGAAATCCAGCCAATACCACATGATTTGTCTCGCGCATGGCTCATGATGTGAGGACAGGGGTACTTTTATGGATCCATGGCCCGCTGCCCATGCGCTTTTACGAAATCAGACCATTAATGGAAACAAGGCTTTCAGGTACAACTACACTACAAACCATTGGGCTCACAAATAAACCCTTCCCCGCGTAATTAGATAAGCCCTTCCCTATATAATCTCTCGGCTTTCTTCTCCTACATTAAATATATAAATGAGTTGTCAACACAGAGCTTTCACTTTAAGTTGAAACATTAAAGAATTGCTTAAAGTGGCACAAACTTACTATTACCTTATTGTATGGGACGAGACACATGGACTCCAAGCTCTCTGGAACATACGCAGTTCTGTGGAATTAATCTGAACCTTACATGTTCGGAAATAGGAGCTCCTTAAGTGAACGTCGAGCTTTCAACACGGTTTTTATGCATAACCTCCAGCCTTGTATTCTTCAGAGGATAGGTATACATATGTTTATCAATAAGTATATATATCAAGTATATATATATATCCAATCAATTTCCCATGTATATGGGTATCTGTATATGCGTATACATAAGTATTTCTACCTACGTGTGCACATACGCGTATATGCTCATATACATGAGTTATTGAATATATATACATATATACACATACATTTAATGTATATACGTATTGATTATCATATATAGAACAAATACATAAAGAAGAACATATACCCAATACAAAGATTAGTCACATAATTAAAACCAAAGAAACAATCATAGGAAATCAAAGATGACCACACAATCATTTCAATTATCCCAAAAGTACAACCAAGGGCCTACTTATCGAGTCTAGAACTGACTTGACTCAACTTGACCAAACTAGGATGTGAGTGTGTGATAGCTCAAGTAGCTATATTAAGGGTTACCAAACCAAGCTCCTCTCCTGAGTGATACTCCCCCTCTCTTACCAAAGGGCTCGATTCTTTCCTGCATCCAACTTAGTGCATCACAAAAGTAGTTAGCCGACAACATAACATCATGTACATCATATATTTTCATCCTCAAAGCATTTAAAATATTCACATTGCAATACATATTCACTCATTGCATTTTCCATCAAAATATACAAAACATAATCATGTATTAAAATATTTTAACTCATCAAAGTAACAGTAAATAGGTAATATCACAATGGGGTGTAACATACCAACATTAATGTTTCAACGTATATTGATTGGTTGTCATTTTTGGTGATTGTTCATGATTTCAAAATTGATTTGGAGATGATAAATGCCATAGTTATTACCAATTTCATATCAGTAGCTAACCCACCTGATTTGATGATTAAAACGCTCATGTAATTAATGTTGTAGTGTTTTGGACGGTCTTGCGACCAAAGTCATTCCTTTCCATACTTGATTTGTAACATTGGATGGTAGTAGTGGATTTTGTTTATCATTGACATTTACCCCATTGAAAAAGTGGTTTATTGTAATTACTTATCATTAAATAAGTGGATGAGTTTCTTATGTTTCGTTCACTCTCACCATTGAATAAGTGGAAGTGTTGTTCTTATTTTGTGTGTACTCGCTCACCATTGGAAAGTCGAAGAAGCTTGATTTTAACATTTCCAGAATTGTATAAGCATTCCCACTAAATAAGTGGATGTTTACTTTCAGCTACTATATTTCAGTAAATTTGTAATCTTGAACACAATATGCTCTCACATTGCCCTTATTGGGAATTGGGTGATCAGAAGTGTGAAGAAAGCTAACTACATCTCATTTCTAGTTTGCAATAATTTCAAAAAAAATCTAGGGTGGTTATTACAACATCTTATGGATGCAACATAGAAAACAACTAGGCTATCTATTTTATCAAATTATTATATTTATTTTCATTCATTTCTCACATTTACTTTCCAACTTTAGATTACTAGATTCACATGCTCCTAAACTAAGTCACGCGTTCAATTCGAATTCGAATTCGGCAACATTGATGAAATTCGACAAGGGAAAAATTCGAAAAGTAAAAAATTCGAATTAAATTCGACTTATATAATTTTGATTTTTTTAAAATATAAGTAATATACTTAAAATAATTAAAAAATAATATTGATATACTAATATGTTTAAATATATTAATAAAGTTAATAAATAATAAATATATTTAAAAATATAATTTAAATTTTAAATATTATTCATATATAAATAATAATAAATACAAAGCAAAATAAATAATAAATATGTTTCAAAATATAATTTAAATTTTAAATATTATTAATATATACATAATTAATAAATTAAATTATATATTAAATAATAAATTAATATAGTAAAAGTTTTATTTATTTATTTTAAAATATTAAAACATTGTGAATAAAAAACAAAAATAAATCCTAATGGACATTAAATTAAATTGTCGGTTTGCTTTCACGAAAGGCTTTTAATTTTGTTATTAAATTTTAGGCTTTTCCCGAAAGCCCTTTCCATACTCCTCCCCGACGAAGCCACGAGCGTGCTTGCTACAGGATGCCTTGCGCCGGATGGTAAAGTCCAGGACGAGAGTATTTGTCACGCACAGGCTGAAATTGGGTGATTTGTGGGAGTTGCAGAAGAAAGCCGTCCGCAGTTGATGTTGGATACGTCGAGCTCGGTGATTTGCGGGAGTTGCAGAAGAAATGCCGTCAATTTTATAACGAAAAAACCCTAATAAATCAATCGTTTTATAATATTTTTCAACGCCCATATTTGACTGACGAATTTGTTCGAATATGAACGAATTTCAACCCTTGTTTTGAAATTCGACGAATTTCGAATTTCATGTTGAAATTCGGTCGAATATGGTGACTTAGCTCTAAACATGTGATCTAGAATGCTTCTTGTGATCATACTACTTCCATTATAATTACTACACGGCCTAAGGGTTCCCCTCATTCAGCTTGGGGTGTGTTCACCCTAGTTATAAGTTGAGGCTACTATTATATGAGATCTAGGAGAAGCATCATTTTCTACATAGACTCTGTAATGTCCCCATTTTCCCAGCTTGCCTAATGAATAATAATTACTTTAATTAATTAATGTTGCCTGGCAAATAGTGCAAATTATAAAGGTAATATTAATTATATTAAAAAGGTTATAAAGTGACATTAGGGAATATTTTAATGATAAATTAATAAAGTCACTTTATAATTATGTGTTATGTGATTTTTGGTGGGAAAACCCTAAAAAGGTAAAAAGGCATTATAAAAAGACTTGAGAGCTCATTCTCTCAAAATATCTTGGATTATTATTTTATTTTGGGGTTTGTATTTTCTGGTGGAGCTCTTCGGAGTCCGAAACCCTAGGTGGGAATTCTTACGGATTCCAGTTTTGGTGGTGAAAGATTCCTCCCTAGCTGGCGTTGGCAAATGCACTCAAGATTTGCAAGTGCACTTAAACAACACAATTTGGTATTGAGTTTTAGTTGCACATTCAATCGTCTGAGGATTGATTTGACTCATATTTAAGAAGACAAAATTGGAGAAGCGTTTGATAATCAGATTGAATATTTGTCGCAAGGGTTTATATTTTTGGGTTTGATTATTCCTGCATCTAGGGTCGACCTTTGCAAGGGGTTAATATACTCAGTTTTCTTGGGCAACTTGTGGCCAGAGATTACCTCAGAATCCATTCTAAGCTTGGCGTGAGGTATTCCAGCGGCTGTGCATGGGTTTGAAGACCATCTTTGCAATTATATTTTGGGCGCCATCTCTAACATTGGTTTCAGATTGCTACCTGGGACGTGTTTCCTTCTCAAACCTCCAAAGTAGTGTTCAGGCTCTCAAGAGCAAGGGTGTGCGCCTTGTTTGAGGTAGGACATGGGGTTACAGACCTAGGCGCTTCTTTATTCCCATGTACATGCATTAAACCCTGCACATGGAGTCTAGAGTTGCATATTGCTGTTATAAAGGTCATTGAGCATTCGTGAAGCTGGAAGTGAGCTTGTTTTACCAGTCTATGCATTGTTAGTGGAGTTGTTGATCAGACCAAGGCTGATGTGAGAGTCTAGGAGGGTGCTGAAGCTGTTTGCTATCATTTTCCAAGGTCAAAGTCTGCCATTTAACTGCTAACAGCCATTCTCAGTTCCAACACCTAACTCAGCTGAGAGTTCTCAATTTGTAATGACTTTCAAATATATATAGATGATCTGAAATTGTTGTAAATACAAACTACAGTCTGTTGTAGCAAGTTCTGGGCATACACGTTGAGATAGTAATGCATTTTTGAACATTGTCTCTTCCTATCTGCACCTATTATTGTTGTTACTCGGTTAATAATCATTGAGGGTTCATTAGATGTATTGCTGTAGTAAGTTTTTGGGTTCAAACATTGATGTATTATGCACAGACTGAATTTGTGCAATTCTGAAAAGTATTTCTGTACACGTCTAATCTTGCTCAGTCAATATATGGGAAGAGATATAAGTATGAAAAGATTATACTGTTGCTGCTCAAACTAAGTAACAGATTTATGTGTTCATGTATGTGTTTTCTCAGTCAATATTGCATGTAAATGTTGCTTACACCTTCCACTATACTGTTATAACTCAATTCTGGGTATTCAAAGAGTATGGAAAACTGGTTATTGAATCTATTCATGTGGAATCTCTGAAATCTGCTTTTGACCATGCCAAGTACTCAACTAGTTTGATTAAATGGAACATCAATCAAACTAAAATATATCGCAAAAACTACATGCTCCTGGAAGGGTACTTTACAGACTCAAAGCATTTTCTATCCTTATCCTTTTTCTACCATAGTCACAATGGCTACTTGATTCTGCACGCATATGCCTTTTGCTCCTATTAGGGAATAGATCTGATCATGAACCATAAAAGGGTATTTATAGGCTTTTATCCAACCTAGGGTTTAGCCACCAACATAACTTGGCCTTCCCTTACATTGACACCAAGCCATGCGGCAAGTAATCCCCAATTTTTGGCACATGGGTGCTAAATGGCATACAACTACCATCCACTATATATCACCATTTATAAACCTCAAAAGTCCAGCTACCCCTATCCCCTCTTTAGAGATCAACTTCCTTATGTCCACCAATCGATGATCAATTATCCTCGTCAAACATTGGTGACAAGCATTGCAAAGATGGTATAGTCTTGGTGCCAACATTTCGCTAACACTATCTACTTAGTTCTCCCAAGTAAGGAGTCAAGACATTTGGCTTGCAACACCTCCCAGTCATGGATTGCTAATATCATTTCTTAAGTGACAGATTTCACTCTCTTTACATGCCTAAATCACTTGTATTTAGCGATTCTTACATTCCTCCTTAATGCTAAGCACTTTTCCTTAATTTTTTCTTCTTAGCAACCCATTGTTTCTTGGCCTCTCTCACCTTTTTGGCCTTCTTAATCTTCCCTCAAGGTTCTTTGTTGTACTTGCTTCTCTTACTACCTTGCCTAGAGCCTGTCAGTCACTATCAGTCCTTGGCCCTACTATCCTTATCATGTCGGCCAGCTTCACACACTCTATCATAAAAATACTCCGTATTTTAGCAGCTCTAACTTCAACAACACTTCCTTCCAAGCCCATCTACCACAATAGTGATCTCCTTCAAACTCCTGCCATCACCTTTTAGCAATGCTTCAAGTTCAGTCTACAACTTCTCTGTTGGCAGGAAGCTCTCATCCATCACAATCTTCAACCTTATCCAACAATAAGTGCAGCCACTTTCTTTATGTTTTCCTTGGTCCTCTTTATTTCCCCCCTAAACTATTTCAATGTCACCAAAAGTTCCGAATTTCTTCTTTGAGCTCGGTCATAGATCTCTTGTTTTCAAACATCCTTTACATACTTTCTTGGGATCCATCCCTTGCTAATCATGCCACTTGGGTATCTAGTATGTTCATGGCCCTTATTGTTACACCCCATCCTAGATTCCTAAATTACTTTTCACTTTATGGTATTTATTCTGATGAATCATGAGATTATGAAATCTTGAAAGTTGCATATTATGATGGATTGTGCAATGATATGTTACTTCATTTAAATAGAATGTTGATGATTATCTGATGTCATGAATATGATGAAATACAATGAGATGATTCTATTTATTTAACTCAAATGATTAATGTAAATGCAATGATAAGATCATGCTATAATGTTTTTACAAGCTAACTACTTGTTCATTTCTTGAGTAAGATTGCAGGAGCGATCTGAACACCTCCAGAGAGAAAGAGGGGGAGTATCACTTGGGAGAAGCGTGATGTTGAGGATTCTCCAATTATGCCATCTGAGCTAGTGACGGTCATGTATGAGTCGGTAAACCTAATTGGTCTAGGGGATGTTTTTGCATGCTTGTGGTAAGCCATTTTGTGTTAGCTTGTTGTGTTCCCTATTTTGCGGGGAACGATGGTTTAGGGTCTATAAGTCTCCTTGCTTCTTAATATATTTAAATTTATACAATTATGAGAAAATATAATTATGCACATTCATGTGTATATTTGTGCTATTAATAAACGTAATGGTGTGATAATTTCATTATGATAAAGATGTCACGCCATGACGTAATAACCAACGTTGTATTCCATGCAATAATGCTCCAATATTGTTTGATTATTATTATCTTTATTTTCTATTGATAACTTGAGCCGACTTACATAGTCATGGGATGGAAATGTGGCTCGACTCATGTAATGAGGAGCTTATATGATTAAAGGCAGGTCAAATACAATTATTAATGCCTTGCCTAAATATTAAAGCTTAAGGACGCAACTTATAATGTTATGAAAGCGACAATGATTTATATGTTTTTAAAATGACAGTAGTCGCGGGCTAAGCTATAAACGGTGGCTCAGTTTTGAATATAAAGCTTGTTCAAGTATCGTTTGTGAACTATTAAAAGCTGCAATATAAGTGTTAGAGGTGGTGAAACTAAGATGAGTAAATGTCTTATGGAGCCAAATTGGTTGTGGCATAACATATGTAAGTGGAAAAGGTCTTAATATATATTTTGTTTAAAATGCTACGAAAATCATTTAAGGCCACAGGTATCCTACCAAAGGTGGCACGAGAGTAAGCGTGGAGTTTAACATGGATATCCACGATGGAAATCGTGGCTACCATTATGAATGCCATGAGCTTTATCTTTAAGCATTTTAAGACCCATGTACAAGCGTGGCCTTCTATTCCGTATGACACTTAGCAAACGGTTTTTATCTAACCATTTCTTGGTTGCTTTTTCTTTGTGTAAATCTTCGAATGGTGTTCGATGTTGTTTTTAACCAATTCTTGGCATTAACATGGAAGTGGTTATATAACTTCACTTTACAACGGTTTTTAACGTTTTTCTTTGCCAAAGCCTAGGCAAAGGAGTATCGAAAAAGGGAGGGAACGATATGCTTGATGTTAAGAAGAATGGGACGCAAGACGTCTATGGGGGACCACTCTTTTTGAGCCTTTGCAGTCAGGTTTAAGAGTAAACTTTTTGGTAAAGAGGTGATTAGTTTCTCTTGTGGCCAAATAAAGATTGCCTCCAAGAAATTGTAGAACGATTGAGCACCAGTGAGAGGCGGAGAGATATGGAGGTCACGTATGGCAATGCTTTGAATACATCTTTATGTGGCAGTGGATTTCCTCATTTCTCAAACAAAATGCCCGACCTTTTAGATCCCAAACGATGGGGAAAGAATATATATAGTTAGCTCTAGAATCACAATAAGTTTACTAAACTACAAGATTCCATGCTATGCCATGTGCACGTTAATATTGCAAGCCATTCCAAGAAGTGCAGCTGAAGATTTTAAACAAGTCATGTTTTTCAACTCTCTTCCTTTTGCTAGAGATAGTTGAGTAAAAGTTGAAACTTGTCATTGTAAACTTGGAGTCTTTCTTCATTTCTTTTTGAAAGAAATTGTCCCTCGGCTTTCTCAATGGGTAAGTTACAGTGGTATGCAAATAATTGAAAATATAACTACATTTAAGAAACCTTCTTTGAGTGAAAGATGATCCTTAGTTTCCTTGTTAGATATTTGGTTCAAAGATTAGTAGGCCGCAAACTTGTGAGTTGGCAGAAGAGCATAGTACCTTCATTAAAATGCTTAACTATGTCATTATATTAGCTAAATGTTGTACCCCAAATTAAAAAAATTTGCTACACTTAGGCATTTTGAAGAAATGAGTAAAAGTCTTGTCAAATTTGTCAAAAGGTCAAAATTTGGGTGTGCATGTCTTGCATGAGGGGATAGAACTCAAAATTTTCAAAATCTGATGATCTGGGTCTGTTCAGAGCGGCCTAATCTACAAAACCCAGATTTCAGTTTTTCATCCCTACTTTTCAGAAACTTTCCAAAAATAGTAACTTTTTCTAGGTTTTTTGGGTTTCTTTCAAAATGAATATCGGTAAAATTTTCTGCATAGAAAGCTTCACTGCTAGGGTTCAAACCTGATTTTGATTTGGCTCAAAAATACTTCCTCATCATCAGCTAGTGTAATCATAATCACAAAACAATCAGCTTTTTCCTAGTGGTCTATTCATTTTTTCACTTCAAAGCATTTCGTGGAGTCTAAAGCTATCAATGGAGGTCGGCCACCGCTGTGTGCATTCAACATTCAAATTCCAACAGATGGGATGGTGAAATATGCACGGTTGAAATCTAATAAGATGAAGACAAAAATTGCAGAAAAATGACTAAGTCTGCCAACCATGGGTGCCCCAAAAGCAGATAGGCGCCCAACTTTTTAGGACATCAGATGGTGGAATCAGGGTTCGTGCTTCGAGGCAAAGTTGTTCAGATTCTTCCCAACTCTGCAGTGAGTCCAGTAGCATCATCATCAGATCAACCAGTCACCCGAAATTCAAGATCAAACAAGGAGGTTTCAACCAGAAGACAGAAGGCAAACCATGAAAATCATTGAAAATTTTCTCTGTCTGGGAACTTTGGGCGCCCAGCCTTTTTTTGAGAGGTCAAATTCAGCAAGTAGGGTTTGCACATGGGTTCAATCTCTTCAGAATTCAGTCAGCTTCACAACGGATGTCTTCGTCAGATCGTTAGACTTGTTAATCTCCGGAAAAACCAAATCAAGTTGAAGGTATAAAACAAAGGTTCAAGTTTGAAGATGAAAATCAGATGAAAATGGCCAAGTCTAGAGGAGTTGGGCACCCCAGGAGGAGAAAGGCGCCCAAGTTTTTAACTACCTAAATGGATGAATTTGTCAGAGGAGCCTCCAATATGTCCTCAGATTCGATCAAGCTTTTCAACGCAACCATCAGCTCGTTAATCACAGATGGCAGTCATCAGATGTCAAAGGCTTAATAGAGGAAGAAACAAGAGCAAAATATTAGAAGTCAAGCAAAGAAGAAAATATTGAAAAATTTCTAACTCTGGTGAAGTTGGGCGCCCCAGCTTGCCAGGGGCGCCCAAGCTTTTGAGCCTTCAGATGCAGCTTTCAGGAGATAGTACTCCCAGAAGATCCCTCTTAGAATCTTCTTAGCTCTGCATCGAATCCAGCCATCAATCCATCTGAGCTTCGGATCATCAAAATGACAAGATCATCTGAAGGAGAGGAGTTGATGAAGAAATGTGAAAATGGTTGAGTCTGGTTGAGATAGGCGCCCCTGGAGAAGATAGGCGCCTGGAGTTTTGAGGCCTCAGATGACAGTATTTGCGGATGCAGTCTCCAAGATCACCTCATTAGATTCAACCAAGCTATCCAACGGAGCAGTCAACCAGTCAATCTTATCAACGTAGCTCCTGGAATCAAGAATTCTTCAGAAGATCAAAGGGAAACATAGAGAGCTTGAAGAACGCAAAAATGGCTAACACTATGAAGGTTGGGCGCCCCAGAAGGAGAAGGGCACCCATGATTTTGAAGCATCAAACGAAGTTTTTAGCTGAAGGTGCCTCCAGAATGATCTCGTCAGATTTAATCAAGCTCTGCAATGAATCATTCAGCTCGTCCATCGGATCAATCTGGAAGTCGGAAATTAAATTCAAACTGGGGTTTCAAAGTTGAGAAAAACTTGAAAACTTGAAAAATGACTAAGTCTGGAGAAAGTTGGCGCCTCCAGCCAAGAAGGGCACCCAAAATACCATGCCTCAGTCAAAATTTTCAAATTTTCAAAATTGCAAGATGAAGATGAATGTCCAAGTTCAATGAACAGGCAGATTTTAGGATTTTGAAGATAAAAACAAAAAGAAAGCAGGGTTTTCTCAAGCCTAAGGCTTATTTAAGAGGCTTTTGTCATTCAAATTTCATGATTCTTTGCAACTAGCGTCCAAGTTGAAGAAGGGCAGCAACTTCAGAGTTTTTCCTTTCAAGATTCAAGACATCAACTTGCTGATTTTTCAGAAATTCTTCATCAAATTTCAGACCAGCAACATAAGACCTTGCTTTTTCATGCTTTTTTCATCCAAAACATCAAATTTTTGAAGAAGGTGGTCAAGGATTTCAATTTTCAGTTATCTAGGTCTTTTCATCTCATCCTTCTGAAGAATTTTTTAAGAAATTTCTCAAGTTGCGGCAGCTGCTTTTTCCTTGCATGTCAGAGAAATCATCATAGTTTTCAAATTTTGATCATCTGGGTCCTCTCAAAACATTCTTCTAAACAAAACCCAGATCACAGCTTTTTTCAAGAAAATTTCAGATCCTAGGGTTTGCTGCTTTTTCAATCAGCCCTCTGTATTTTTCAAATCTAGTCAGTTGGGTTCATTCCAAATTTTATTCTGAACAAAACCCAGGTGCTAGCTTTTTTCGTGAAAATTGAAGAAATTAGGATTTGCTGCTTTTTCAGTTACACTCAAAATTTTCAAAAACGGACGATCTGGGTTGTCTTGCAACGAAATTCTAAGCAAAACCCATATCTCAGAAAAATTTTGAAAAATTTGTCTATTTGAAGAAGAAAAATCAGCATTCTAAAAATAGTAAGTTGCTCAAAACTTGTCTGAACATAGGCGAGTTTATAGTCATTCTTCAAAGTTTTCATAATGGAATACACTCCCAATGATTTCAAGACCAAGTCAGTGCTATACCATGACTTTATCAAAACAACTGAGACTGACTTGCATCACATCAAGCCAGTGTTCGACCTACATGCTTTAGAAAACACAGGTAACAACATTGCAATCAGAAACCTAGGGTACTCTGGACTTCTCACAGCAACATCCATTCCTATTTCAGTACAGAGTCTGGAGTTTGTAATCGCTTGCATCAAGCATTACAATCCGGTGACACAGGAGGTTCAATCAATAGATGGCAGATTGATTTGCAATATGAAACCTGACATGATCGAGAAATGCTTCTCAATTCCTCCTTGGCCTGAAAGTGTGACTATTTCTAAAGGAGAATGTGAAAGGATATGGGAGATGCAAAAGGACAAATACAGTAAGAAGATTGCACAAAAGTGGATGAAGGAAAAACATAAGACTTTGTCGAAGAACATTGGGCGAGGGGAGTTCAAAGATGAAATTGCTATCATGATCACCTTCCTCAACAGGGTCACTGGACAAGAAGATGCTACGAAATTTCAACCCTGGATGTTCTATGTTATACCTCACATCATGAAGAAGACTGAATTCTATGATTGGGCAACCTTATTCAGTAACAGCCTCCATTAGCAAATAACAGAATACTTCCAGATTCATGAATTCCATATGGTTTCCTACCTAGTCTACCTAGTGGCCTTCCAGGGCCAATTCAAAGGGTTGAACACTGAGGGGTCCCTGAATGTACAGCATGTCTACAACTACTACCCTCAGCTGGAGTTCACGAAGTCACTACAGCATTACAAGAGGGTGAACGAGGCTTTCTTGATGTACACAATACGAGACCTGGACAATGAGTTGCACGTCTGTATCTCATCCACCGCCAGGGCAGCAATAGCAGAGTGGGCAGATTGACTTATATAGTTTCCTACTTTCACCTACCTCATGGTCTATGGCTACTCCAGTGCTCCACTCACGTTGCCAAGGTACCCATCAAATGAAGTTGTTTTCATGGAATTCCCAAGGCAACACATGATGTCCACACAGTCTTGAGGAATAGAAAGAAACCCACCCTCAATTTTCCATTAGGGCTGGGAATTTACACATGCAGATCAGCAGCAGATGCTAAATCCATGGGTGATGAGTTGTCTAAACTCGGTCTCAAGCCTTACAACGAGAGACGATCATATGACCCTCATGGTGTCTTCGTTGCCCGACTTGAGAAGAACTATGCTCATTGCCCGCTCTTGAAGATTTTTGGGCTAACTGCAGAGATGAGTTTGAGGTGCTGAGGTATTATAACCAGCTCAATTTCATCGGGATAGAAAGACCGCTTAGTGTAGGATATCAAGGGTTATCGATGATGATGAGATGTATTTCTCCCAATGTACACTCGTATGAATTGAAGATCAACCCTTCCACAAGTCAATTGGCTAACAAAGAGTCCCTCTCATTGAAGAACAACAAGACAAGTCCTCAAGTGTATAAGGTTTTCCAACTCAAGAGGAAGAAATCCATACCAGAAGTGTACGCCAAGGGTACAAGACACTTCCCGAGCACAATCAAAAGGAAAGGTATAAGTCAGCCTCAAGAAGGTGTAAAGGGCAGCAAGTCAACTAAAATGTAAGAAGAAGGTTGGACTTCTCGAGACAGTAATACAGAGCAATCAACGTACCAAGCAAAAGTTCTCCTGTTGTTTCCATACCAAAAAAGAAAACAAAAAAGACGGCTCCTTTAACACATGATCCTACAACATTGCTAAGGTCTTCACTCAATTCAGCATTGATCCTGAGATTGAAGAAGAGCGAAGAGCCAATTGAACCTCCCAAGGAAGTAGTAGAGATACTATCGTGTCTTGGCTTGAGAGCTCCTTGGGAAGGATAAGGGAGAAGACCTTCATATTAGTTGAATTTGATGATCCTCGGGATAACATCTAATGTGAAGTTAACTAAGAAAGCAAAGAAACAAGTCCACTTTGAGAGAAATCCAATAAGATGATTTCATGGAGACTGCTACACCTCCTGAAGATAGAAACAGTGATGAAGTGGATATAGATGACTTCGTGATGGTGAAGGCGAATCTTGGCAAAAGCACCAGACATGCGGATGTTAGTTTGTTTAGAGTTGCATCTGAAAGCGTTCAAGAAATAGTGCTCAAAGATGGAGAAGACAAGGCAGCCCTCAAGGATGAAATACGGCAACTCAGGCTTTACATTTCTAACCTTGTTCATGGCACTTCATAGGCTACTCAATTGCTGCCCCAAGTTCTAGAGACACCAGCTGATCATCATCAATTGAGATAGTTGGTAATATGTGGGAAACAAACTCAAGAATGGATAGAGAGTTTCATCGTCAGAGGAAAAGAAATCTTAGCACGGATGTTTCAGCTAAGGGATAACGCTCATAAGCTACATCAAGGAATTCAAGGATTTGAATAGTCAATGGCAGAGGTGAAACCAAGGCATGAAATCATCATTGCAGATTTGGATACAGTCTATGGTTCAGTGGTTTCAAGGGAACACAAGACGCAGATCCTTGCATGGAGAGAGTGTCACATCTTCAAGGTGAGAACCTATGAGAGGATAGCCGAAGAGTTTGTTGCATACAAGCAAAGGGTGATTGAGGCTTTTCTGTTCATAAATGAGTTTATTACAAAGATCCCAACTCGGTGTCATCATGATGATGGTTCCTATGTCAGACTTGAGGAAGTGCAAGCCCAATTTTAGAGTGTTGTTCGTAGCAGTGATGGAGGCATGAGTCAGATTTCCATGATGTCAACAAGGTTTGAGAAAGCAGCCAATGAGGTTGAAGATTTCCTGAGATCGATTGCAGATGGAGAGGATATCCTAGAAAAGCGAAACTTTGCTATTGATAGTATTGATGCACCTGACAGAGACACAGTTTCCAACTTTCTAGCGGATGTGATCGAGATTTAAAGCAACTTTCTTTCCGGCTTTCTATTCTCGGAACAATTCTTATCTATTCTTTGTAGAAGAGAAAGAAGATAAAATGTAATAGTTAGTGCTTCCTATTTTTCCTACTTTCTTAGGTGTTAGATGTTATCTTCTTCTAGTTTTAGAAATAAAGCTTGCTTGTTGAGCAAGTCTTAGTTGTAAAAGCAAGGAGATTTTAGAATTCCCTACTCCTCTACTTGTCTATAAATAAGAGCAGTCTTACTCATTTATTTTCAACCATACTAGTGATAACAAATTGCTGAGCTTATTTTGCTTTCAAGTTGTTGTCTTGTAGTTGCTGTCCACTTTGTGTAAGAACAAGTTTGCAAGTCTATTTTAGCTGCAATTTCTTGTTCTGTGCATGTCTTTAATGTAATCTTTGTTCCAAAAATTTGAGAAATAAAAGTCTTGAGCCTCTTTTCCTTGATATAATGTCTTAGATTTCCGTTTATTGTGTTATGCTTATATGATCTTAATTTCAGCCTGCATTGAAAGTAAGTAGATGTATGTTGAAAAAGAGTTTATTTAAGTATTTTGTCAGAGAATCAAACTTTGTTCATTTCTATTTCTCTTGCTCTGCGTTTACTTGAGAAAATAGAAACGTCATTAGCGTAGGTTAGTCGTAGTTGAAATTCCTTAATCAGAAAATCTCAGCTACAACGCTTGAGTTTTATAAACCTTGTGCTCTTAGCTGATCAAAAAGATGGGCAACTTAGTTTTAGTTTACTTTCTTGAACACCATCAGCAAAGAGGGAGCTTCCCCTCCTAATTCAAAGAGCAATTTTACTATGCATAGCTGTCCATTTCTAATTCGCATTCCAGAGGTGCGAATTAAAACGCCAACACTAAACCTTGTATTCTTATTCACGACTTCTTGTCAAAAGAGAAATATATTTAATTGAAATCTTTTAAGATAGACTCCCTTTAAGAGTCAAGGAAGACTAAGCCCTGAGGTTGAGAAAAGTTCTTTAACAGGATAGACTCCTCTATTGGAATTGTGAGCCTCAATCCCACAGGCTGAAACTTCTTGTGAGCAAATTCGGTGAGACTGAGGAGAAGTCTGGCCAACCTACTAGTAGATCCTGACTATCGCTGTGACCTCCTAAATGTCTTGGCAATCGGCATCTGAAACCTTCGGCGTA
>VDFB02013445.1:0-20091 GCA_007258455.2 Sequoia sempervirens | reverse complement strand
ACACTTTTATAAAAGAATTGATTAATATTGATAGAATATTTTAAATTGAATCACTAGAAAGTGACATATATGTTCTGAATATTGAATAAAGTAATGTCATGAATTGTAGATTTTCTAACACATTTTAAGTTTACATTTCTTTAAAAAAAATCAATTTGAATTATGTTATAAAATTGATACAATAACTTAGTTGTTTGTAAAAAAATTAAAAGTGAGGTTAAGTGGGATGCTACTCTTTGTATAATAATTGTTTTCACATTCACTTTTATATTTATATCTCAAAATTATAGTGCATCTATTTTTTTCTCTCATTTTCATAAATAATATTTTAAAATAAATCATTAAATTTGAACAAAGTGAAAATAAAATTATTTTGATGGATGTAACTTTTTCTCTTAAGTAATTATTTAAAATGGAAAGAAAATGATATCATCTCAAGTCTCCTCTCTAGTGCAACATTTAAAACAATTAGATTTTAGTAATTTTTCTTGAAAATAGAATGAACCTTATATTTGTATATTGATGATGTAATTTTAGTTAAGAATAAAAGAAAAAATGTAAATATTAATTTATATATATATAGAGAAAAATTATATATATATTTTTAAAATATTATTTATGTCGCAAGGCTAATTGATGGAGCTCCGAAAAAGTTCTTCTTCAAAGGTAATATTTTTAAGAAAATTGCTGAACAATCACATGGCGGTTTGTGTGTAGAGAACAAAAGACCAGAAGCTTTACAAAGCAATCACATGATAGAATATATGCTAAAGCAGTCAGGTCAAAAACTTTGAAAATTTCTTGAAACAATAGAGAATGATTTCCAGGATAGAGAAATTGTTCTGCAGTACCAAATCCAAGAGTGTTTTATAATAATTTCCTAGGGTCCATCTGTAGACAAATAAGATTTCAAGATCATAAAAGTTGGTCACCACTTTCAGATACAATGCAAAGACAGCTTACCTTTAAAAAAAGATAAAAGAATGGGGGCTTAGCTAGGTGTCCTCCATCTGTTTTCCAATCATCAAACCCTCTTAAATAGATTTGGCAACCAAATTCTAGTCTCTACAGAACAAGTAGTACTTTCAGAAGAAAATGTTTCAAATAAGAAAAAAGGGCTTTCTTTGATGCAGATCCAAGCTACTATTTCAGATGAGTTAATCTTCTCTCATGTTTAGGATCTTTAACAAATAGCCATTATTGGTAATATTCGGAACTTTATTCTATCTAGAGAAAATCTTTCGGGTTAATAATAACTGGGAAAAAGTCAAGAATTTGGATAAAAGTTTATTTGTAGCTATTTTAAAATTGCAGATGGCTAGAGATAATATTTTTAAAAACAATGCCTAGTTTTTTCATGGTTCGGGTCTCTGTTTACAACCTTGGGAACCAAAATTTAATCAATTTAACCAATATAACAAGTTAATTCCTGTCTCAGTTTAGTTGAATCAATTGCCTCTGAAATGTCATGATCTCAAATCTTGGAGATTTTCGAGAATCACTTGGGTTGCTTTCATTAAAAACCTAGAAAAGCATGTTTGTATTAAAAATGCTTTCATTTCAAAAAATCCATCTCAAAATTCCTAATATAGGACTTTCAAAAACTCTAGCCTATCTTCACCCTGATAAAGGGGCTCTTTAAATTTCAAAAGATCTAATTATGTGTTAGGCCCAACAGAGGCAGAATAGAAAACACATTTTATTGTATATTACATTGAAGAACTGTTTACCTATTTTATTTATAGGCAGAAGACAGTTTAACTGTCGGTCAACTAACTGAACTGAATCTAGTTTATAGCATTTACAAATAAATTAACCCATGAGGATTAACACATTAACATTCTGCAAGAAGCCAGTAATGCAGAAAGTCCACAACATATGAAATCTCGTAACAGAGTAATCCTATTTTCCGGCGACATTTTATACCTGTCCAATTTAATGGTACCGTGGAAGGAGCTCTAGTTTCTCATGAAGTATTACATTCAATCCAGCAACATAAGCTTCAAGCTACGATTATAAAATTAAATAGATGAAAGCCGATGAAATATTTAATTGGGAAATTCATTTTCCAGTTCTTCTCAAGTTTGGTTTCTCACAAAAGTGGCAGAAATACATTTTATCTTTTATCTTGGGAGCCAAATTTTTAGTCTTGATAAATGATTTCTATATTAAATTTATTTTTTTCTAATCTCTCTAAGGAATTCAGAAAGGGGACCTTCTTTCTGTTTTTTTTTATTCTGGTGATAGAATATTTCATAAGATAAATATCAACCCAAAATTAGGGTAAGAAGTGGAAAGGGATCACTATTCGAAAACTTCAATGGTGTGCAGCATTTGATCAAGCTATTAATATGGATATTTTTCAAAATGTAGGTTATTATTTGAAGAGCAATAAAAACTGGTCACAAAGATGATGGATATGATATTGATTATACACAGGAATGGAAAGGAAAATATTATGGTCAATGTTCAATTGAGAAGGGATGAATCCACAAAGTCTCTATTATATGTCATTTTCATATTACAAGTTGATTGGGTGGTGAGGCAAGAGAATAGTGAAAAAAGGATCTAAATACTCAAACTTTCATTTACGAACTGATTCAAGTGTGTAAAGGAAATGCTTTACTATAGAAATAGGTTGCACCTATGTAAAAATTCAACCATTGAGTTTAAGATGTTGGAAGAACGTCTTGCTTGTCTAGTAGGTGAAGACTTTGGATTCATTAAACATATTATAGAATGAAACAAGAATTCTGTTAGAAAGGGGAAAATAAGAATGCTAAATTTTTTGTAACAAAATGCATGGTATGCCAAATAAATCAATGGGATATAATTAAGATTCTAAGTCTTCTATAATCTTTTATCTAGTCCAAATCAAAAATAAGAGGAGATATCTATGGATTTCATCACTGAACCAAATTTGAACAGAAAATGCCATCATGATAGGTGGTTAATAATCAAATTTTTCTTAGAGTCTTATAGATAATTTACAACTCTTCACAACGATTAAAAGATCTAATCGTAGATAAAGTCATCGTGATCTTACGTAAGATTATTGTTTTGTATGTACGAAAGAACGGCGATTAAGAATGCATCTGAAAATGTTCTTGAAGGCAAGACAAAATTGCAGCGTGTTTTCTAAGGATACTTTACTAGAATATGCTAACATAATCAAATTTGTTTAAATCTGATCTACAATCAAGTTTGACTTCGACCGGCCTAAGCAAAAACAATTGATTGTGTCCTTCCAAAAGAAAAGGACGCCGGCAGTATTGGAGAAAACTGATATAGGGTACAGCTCTTCTGTTGACCTTAGTTATCTACAAAATGAGTGTCGCTCCACCAAGCCTTGCAGTCATACACAGAACAAAAAGCCTGCAAACATGTGAGAAGCAAAAGTATCACTGTGGCCAAAAGAGTAAGGAGCTGCCATGAACCAAATATGTATTTCTTTATGTAATCCTTCACAGCGACGCTCCATCTCTTGTGATAATACTTATTGACATCAGCTATGACTTGATCCAAATATTTAACTTGTGTCAGTTTCACATATTTACCTATGCCGTTCCACATGCTTGCCACTTTTCCGTCCTCTGCCAAGTGATTGTAAATAATTCCGCTCTTTCTCAGCAGCCGGACATCTTCGTCTGTGTCGATGATGCCGTTCATGAAATCTGTGTAGCGAGTAAAAATCAGCGCACCAGGCGCCACTGAAGCTTCGAACGCCACCAGATTTCTGAGAATCACTTCTGTATTTGAATCCAACCTCAGTTTGGGAAGGTAAAGTGTTGCAGTCCTCCCATCGAAGCGAATTGTGCTGAGGTCTCCGTTGGTAGGAATGAATTTTACTCCTGCTGAGTATAAATCGGACACTGAAGGAATCTCCAGTTCGTCGCGTGCAGGTGGAGTTTGCACAGAATTGTATCCTCTTTCTTGATCATTTTCATCTTTCTGTTGAATTGAAGGCTTCAGAAAAATGGAAAATAGATTCGTGAACAACTGTATCAGACACTGCAGGAACCTGCTTTTCAAGAGGTGCTGAGAGAGCACCGAGAGATGTCGGACAAGCCCAATGTTTAACGATGAGAGAGCATTCCATAGGGCTTTCAACGCCCTTTCAACAAAGGTAAAATCTGGCAAGGAGGCCTCCTCGTCCTCATTCTCCTTAGTAAAGGCACTATCTATGGCTGCTGCAGGGACAATAGAGTAGTAGAGCACCTCCAGTACGTGACCCCTCTCTTTTATCAGTAACCGTGAACTATCCTGCATCTTGAACATAAATGGCGACCATTTTTCACAGACAAGACATAGCAGATTGCTGAGCTTTTCTTCCGCTTTATCTTGAGAACCCAACTGCAACTCCAGCAGCTTCTGCAGGAGGAACAAAGGTAACTGATTCTCGAGCATCACCAGATCTCTCATAATTTCATTGTGGGTTGCGCTGTTGCCTGATGGATCTAAAATTCCGCTCAGTCGCTTCACCTGGAAAGACACTTGTGAAGAAACCTGGTACGCATTTTGGACGTCGAACTGCAAGGACTCCAGCAAGAAGGAGGCATCCAAAGCCATTAGCCATGCCAGGGCTTCCTCCTTGTAGTCCAGACATTTCTGATAGCGGCTTCTGATTTTCACGTCGTACTTCTTCACCTCTTCTACTACAGATTCAAATTTACAGTCACCACTTATGCTCTTCTGAAATCTTCGCGCAGCAGCAAATTTGTATCTCTCCATTTCTAACAATTTGGAAATCCAGTGGTGATATGGTCCTATGGAGACGCACTGGGGAATGTATACCTCTGGCTTCACTGCCAACAGCTCCTTAGGCACACCAAAAATGGATACACAATTCTCCATTTCTTGTTCTTCCTCGCATAATATTTGCAGGCAGTGCTTGATGTGAACGACCCAACGATCTTGATCCACCTTTAGTTCATCTCTGTTGTTTGATTCCATGATTCCGAGTGTGAGTGCACAAGGAATGAAAGGTCACAAAAAAGAAAACAGATGAGAATTAGATATTCGAAGGCTCAAATATGGTTAGACTGCGGCTCAGGGTCATATATGTTGTTGGGCTAGTCACCAGAGGACAAAGCCTTTATAATTTTGCAGAAATTCTACACTGCCAACGAATATTTCCAATTTTCTATGACAATAATTTATATACCTGCGTCTCCGCATGCCAAATTATTTCAAAAGAGGACTCATTCAATGTATGTTCAGCTTCTTGCTTTCACATGTTTCTTGTACAGTGGGGCATAACGGCAACTACATCAGTTTAACCGTCCTATGAGAAGGCCCGAAGTAGTAACTAAAGGAACATTTAATAACAACTTGGAAATTTAAAAAGTTTTAGTTTATCGTTTAAAGCGAGGAGTCTTAAGAGTACTATTTCAACAAATTTGTTTTTTCAAGGTTGGAGTTCCGTGGAGGGGATTTTTAAAAAATATTTTAATGGTTGTTGTTAAAAAAATTTAGGAGTTTTTATAAACATGTTTCTTATGGATTTTAATAATAGATAAGTTTTAAATTTAAAGTTTCAAAATTTGAAGAAGCTGATAGTCTTACGATTTTTATTTAAGGAAGAGCAATGATAAATCTGTAATTATATATAAATGTAAAAAAATATTAATAGAATTTTAAGTATTATATATGAATGACATTGAAAATAAAATTTTAGAAGTTTTCAATGAAAATTTCATCCTCACTCCACAAACTTCTTATACATTATCCTTATATATTGTAAGGATAATCAAATGATATTTGGAACAAAATTAATGGAGATACAAAACAAAAAAAACCAGACCTCATACAACAGATATACTCCCGTCCCTTCTACACTTAAGAAATAAATGCTAGAAAGCAAAGAAAATCCCCCAATAAAATCTTTTTGATATCATTTTGCAATCATTGGATGATAATATTCAGATCGCAAGTGAATAATCATGCAAACAAGGTCATACGATGGTTGAATATTTGAATTTATTATAATTTAAAGAACGTTTTTCATAGTTGACACATCATAGGTCGTACTTTGACATATGGCTAGCCTATTCTTGCCTTGCTAAATTCGTGGAGCACACTACAAATGTACCATTCATCCTACCTTTGCAATAGATTTATTTGACGAATTAACCATTTTGTGAGGGAATTGAGTCTGATCAAGTTTGCTTTTCAAAATTTGATTTGTGATTATGAATATGTAAAATAGAGAATCAAAATATATCTCAAAAAAATAGATAGATGAAATTAGTTAAGTTTATTCTATTTTCAATTTTTCTAATATGAAAATTAGATTATAAATGTCATCTAATCTAATATGAAAAATATAATTATAAAATAAACTAAATATATCTCAAAACTAATTATTATCTATGTAAAATTTAAAAATCAAATTAATTAAAAACTAAATTAAATATTAAATTATTCATTGATAGCAGAAAAAAAAGGTGTTGAACATTTTTCTCGTCTACCATTTTTAATGTTGATGTTATCCATGAATATGATTTTTGAGGCAATTCTTAACTCCAAAATCACCGACTTTGGAATAGGCAAGGGATGACGTAGCTGTGTGCCAAAGTATGACGTTACAACTTTACCCAAAACAAATTATCACTATTTATGGTTTGAAATAAAACTCAGAATCAACAAATCAGAATGGAACACCCGAATGGATATTAACGACTTAGTTTTCCGAAGGAGTAGAACTAACGAGAGAATTTTTGTACGTATCTGTCATTAATATTCTTTTCATACTTACAATTTATTAACTGATCTTTGATGGTTTAAACTTGCTATTAGTTTAGCCATTTCTATATTTTGAAGAATATTAGCAAATGTAGATCCTCTCCTTGCACATAATCTAATCCACAACCTTTTATTTTTCTTTTAATTAGGTTTTTTTTTAGCTTTTTCAATTGATTAAAAAAAATATATATATCTAATCTACATTTACAAATATTATGTTAAGCATTATTTATTATTGTGTTTTCGATTTTTTAATTATTTTGAAAGAAAAGATCAATGGTCACTCACTATCAATGATGTTTGATATTTTATTTTCTATTTAAATTAAATTCAAATATTACCTTTTAACAACACATAAAATAGGTGCCCCTCAAACTAGCTTATTGGTCTTTCATTATTAAATATCTATTTTGTAGAATGCTCAAATATGTAATACATGTAACTAAGTACGTAAAACTAAATTATATTCACTAATATTTATCCCCATACACATTTTTATACTTGAATATAATGATACATAAATCAAACATGTTGTAATCCAAAACCTTCTACATTATGAAATTAGCAAACATAATGCAGGCTAATAATTGTTTTGCACCACACTTATAAAATATTTACGCTCCAGTATATTATTAGACACCACAATATATAAAACTATGAAAATATTGTAACAAAAGCACAAAGGCCTACAAATAAATTCAGATAATTACATACATGGAATACCTACATCATAATCATTGGATAACATCAACATGAAAAATGGTAGACCAGATAGAATCTCATCTCAGCTAATGAAGGAGTGCTCAACTCTTGTTATCAGAAAATATAATAGAAGAGAATGAAAAATAATAAACAAAAAGATTAAGGTCTTCTATTACTCATTCAATACTTTAATAATACATACATGATTCTATAAATCTAAATTACAACAAAAAAATTTCTTTTGAATATGACATAAGTGGTTGGTTGTAAGGGATATATGAAAACTCTCATAAGACTTAAAAAGACTAGCCAATCACATATATAGACCCAACACAATATTATTTTGAAAAGAAGAATGTGAGAAAATGAAATGACATTAAATCAAACATGTAAGAACTAAAAGAAGGCCCTAAGGTCTAATTCTTCTTAAGGATTTTTCCCCATAATTATCACAATTTTAGTTTCATTTTTTAAGAAAGAAACAAAATTTTCTATCATAATTGAATCAGTCCTTAAATATGTGGTTCATTGCCACCAATTTTACATTGGATGAAATTATTTCTTGGGGTAGAATAAAAAAATTAAAGTAGATTGCACTTAAACAACAAAACCATATTCATGCTTTGACTTTAAATCCATTGGAGGGTTTCTTGTATAGTTCTAACATCAAAACTAACCATTAAAACTCATTTTTTACAAAGAAAACATGTACTACTGTTTAAAGAATATATTTTTTTTTAAAATTGCAATTCACAAAATCAACGTAAACAAAAATTCAATCATTTTTTGAAATTAAATATGTTTATTTACTATTGGTTTTCATAATTAATTATTAAATCATGTAATTGTGACTTTTATAACATAAATTATACTAAAATCACAATTTAAAATTCAAAAATAATTTCACTTTTATCATTATAAGAAAGAACAACTAAACGATGCTATAAAATCTATGAATTTCCTTTTGGGCATATGTCATTGTCTTCATCATTCTATAAATTGAAGAAAATAAATTTATGGTTGAAAATAGTGTCCAAGATTTTAATATCTAAATAATGTTGTCCTAGCCTTCTAACTCTGAATCTTACACATAGCAAGCATTTAAGGGAGGTAAAGACTCTACCAAGAACACTAAACTTAAAAAAGGTGGAATACTATAAAATACTGAGAAACATGAAGGGGTATTTATGGTTTGTTAAACCTTCAAACATTGAAGATAAAACACTCTCCAGAGCTAGGTTCCATTCCTAGTTTCACAAAATTATGTTCTCTACGAAAAACTGAGTTGAAAGAGAACCACAAACTTTCAAAGATGGGAAGTTTACAACAATTTGGATCATTGGAGGCACTATTAATAATTTACTTTTTAGAGTTGTATTACCTATCAAATTTGTAATACAAGTTTTGTAGACTTAATTCTCTGAGAGTAAGAGTATTTGAATTGAAAAGTAGTACCAAAGTAGAGAAGATAGAAGGTTTAAAACATTGCAAATCATTGGAGGAGCTGGTGATAGAATACTTGCCTAAAATTAGTGACCTTCGCTTGTCCCCCATAACATACTTGCCTTTCCTTTCAAAAGATCAAACTGATTGTAGAATGGCTAAAAGCATCTATATCGAAGTTAAAATATCCTTTATTTCTACCAAAATAGTAAACTAAGACTTTCTTGTAATGACGAGCAAATTAAGAATACAAGAACAAGTTTTTGAGAATACACATGCCATTTCCTTTTCTCCATAGAGGACAGGTGGATTTTTAATGTCTGTTATTAATGTAAGAATTCATACTTCTGTGTATATTCCTTTATTCTAAAATTCTCTTCACTACTTAATTTCATACCCATCGTTCAGTGACCTTCGCTTGTCCCCCATAACATAATTATATTTTTTTGGTTCCCCTCCACCTTAACCCTGGTTGGCTAAAGTTTAACTTTGACAGCTCTAACCCTGGTCAGGCAGGTGGGTGTGCAGTTATCTAATCACAAAGGAAATTTAACATTGGCTTATACAGTCAACTTGGGAATCTAGTCATCTACCTTTGTTGAGGTGGTAGTGGCTTTCCACGACACACAAATTGTGACACAGGCTAGGTGACGAGGGAGCAAACTCGAGACACAAAACAATACTCACAAAATAGAGAATAATATTTTATTCAAAAATATGGAACTCTTACATGCAGAGGATCTCAAATCCTCGAGCTCTGAGATATATGCAAGCTACAAAAGTTTAAGGAAAAATTACAGAATTACAGAAAAATCCCCTTTTCATAGCATGCGAACTCTTTCCCCAAAAAGTTATCCAAAAATTAGAAACTAGCCCATAAATAGCCCTTTTTCAATTTGGAGCTAAAAACAACATTTGAGATATGAGTTTTGCCGGTTTGGCGCCAAAATTATAATTTGAAATTCAAATTTAAATTCACATTTGAAAATTAGTACATTTCTAAAATATGCACCAACTTCCGGGAGCCATAACTTTTCATCTGACTGTTGGATCTTCAATGTTAATACCTTTTCGGAAAGCTCTCGAAAAGATGATTTTCCACAAATTAGGCCTATGGCTAACTACTTTGGGATTTCTGCAAATTTTTAGGCCCATCCGGAACTATTTAGTGCCTCAAATTGGACTCGGAAGGTTTTTCAAGGCAAAAAGCAGAAACTAGAACTTGAATAACTTTCAAACTGTGAGTGATCTTGAATTGATTCTTTCACCAAAGTGCTTATTTTTCCATCCTAAACCTTCCCATAAATTTTTTTCTTCCCATGCCTTCAAATTCACACCTGCTAAAAATAACAGTTGAGAGGAAAAAGAAGAAAAGCAGTTCTAAAAGTTGGAAACTCTTATTCAACGAAAAGGTTATCCAAAAATGCAAAAACATCTACAAAAAGAAAACAACAGGAACAAAAATGGAAAGCATCTTTTTGGGTGATGCAAGATTTCCCTCACACCATTGGATGCTCCTGCATCACTAGGTTGTCCAACTTAATCCTTAAGGGAGATTCTCAAAACACGATTCTAATGCAAGAGCATCCAGTGGTGTAGGGAAATCTTGCATCACAAAAAAAAGAATATTTTTCCTTATTTTTCTTTAGTTTTTTTGAGTCCCATGATGGAACTTAATGGGTGTAAGAAAGTTAGAAGTCAGAAAATGGTGAAAAGCAATTAGTTACTATTTTTAGTAAGTCAACCTAAACGAGCTCATATGGACCTAAAAATTTACCCCAAGGAGTGAAACCAAAAAACATATTCGACGGTGGAGGAATCATTTGAATACTCTATACGGTTTGGGAGATATTAAAGTTTTTCATCTTGAGAACTTTCTCCAATATAGCTTCAAATTCAAATTTGAAAATATTAGAAGCCTTGAAATAGCTCAAAAAGTGAATGAAATGATCTACGGTGGTTTCAACATTGTAGATCTCTTTGAGAGCTTTCCAATGATATATTATAATAGAAAATCAAACACCTAGATAAATAATTATGGCCTCGAGAAGCTATCCCACTAAAAAGTGAATTTCCTTAAAATATCTTCCTAGGCAAGAAATCAAACAATGGGACTTTTGGTGCCAAACAAAAGAGAATGTTACACTTTCTAGAATATTCTAGGGTGGTTATTGGGTAAAATAAAAAGGGTAAGTGGGGGTTGTAGAAGGTGGATCTATTGCTACAGATTGTGGCTCCAATATTAATAGATTTTATTTGAGAGTTGATTTTGTTGTAAGCCCATGAGGCTATAGCCTTGTAATTTTTAAATCTATAATTTCACTTTTGGAAAGATAATTGAAAGTGAGTTATTTTCTATCTTTCATTTTCTATGTTGTTATTTGTTATTTTTTTTGTCTGGGGTTTGGGCGGTGTATCCCTCATCAAGTTGTATCAGAGCGAATTTTCTTGAGTGTGTAAATAGATCACCGAATGTGAGGCAGTTTGCGCTAGGACTTGTCATTGTGGATTTCTAAGAATAGTGATGAGAATGTCTCTGTGAAGAAACCATGCTAGTGAAAGAAATGCTATTGTACCAAAAGAGGGCTTTAAATCCCTACAAAGAAAATTTCAAGTACTACAAGAGGAGTTGCATCAAGGCTTTGAGCCAAGAAGAGGAGATGGATGTGAATATGAAGCTAAAAATGAGTTAGAATTCGAAGAAGAACATGATGTAGTAGATCCAGAGCAAGTCAGATTATTTAAGGCCATCTCTAAAATTGGGAAAAGGAAAAAGATCGATGTTTCTACATTTTCAAGAAATCTTAACCCAAAAGAGTTGATTGATTGGATCAACGACATGGAGGAGTACTTTGAGTACAAGGAGTTGGAAGATACTAAGAGGGTCAATTTTGAAAATATCAAGCTAAAGGGTCATGCAAATATTTTGTGGAAAGAGGTACAACTAGAAAGAAATTGAAGGGGAAAAGAGAAAATAACTAGATGGGACCGAATGGTGGATAAATTAAAAAGATAGTTCATTCTTGTGGACTATGAGCTAGATTTGTTGAAGAAGATGCAAGGTTTGAAATGAGCAAGAAAATATGTCAAGGAGTATATAGAATAATTCTACCGTATCCTAATTAGAACATGCCATTCTAAGGCCAACAAGGAAATATTTGGTTGTTGCATAAATGGGTTGAAGTTGAGTATTCAAGAAGAGTTGGGTCATGTAAGAATGTCTACCATTGAAGATGCATATCAGTTTTTTTTTAAGGGAGAAGAAAAGTCGAATAGAAGGTTTGAAAGCAAGCAATGAGGTGGGGGTCATGGTGGAAAGACTAGTGGACAGTCATATGGAGGATGAAATGAAGATCAAAAGAAGGTTGAAGGATCTAGTAGCAACCACAACCAGAAAGGAGATAACACATACCATCCTCATGATCAAAATAATGAAGACCAAAGAGGAAGAGAAAGTTCTCAACGAGGACCCCTGAAGAGGAGGATTTCATGGAACTTGTTTCGGTGAAGGTGTAAAATCGTGGTGAAATCTTGTATACCTCTCGATAAAAATATTAATTTTAGTGGTGAATTTCTTCATTTTTTGTTGAAAAAAATTTTCATTCGCGAATCTTTTCTAATCGCGAGAAGTCTATGGAAAATCCTGGAAAAATGCTATTTTTTTAAAACCACTAAAAAATTTCCATTGGTGATTAAAATCTGTTTTCAAACCAATAAAATATTTCGATTGGTAAATTAAACCTTTTTTCAAACCAGAAAAAATAATTTTGTTAGTGATTAAAACCTTTTTTCAAACTAAAAAATAAAATTCATTGGTGAATTAAACCTATTTTCAAATGATTAAGAAAAAAACATTGGTAAATTAAACATAATATCAAACTAATAAAAAAAATGTAGTGGTGGCTCGTTAAAGGGCTTGGTTGGGTTAATCTGACTAAAATTTGAATAGAAGTGGACAAATGGGAGAAACTAGATGAAGGTTGGTGGAAGGTAAAATCTGATGGACCTTCAAAACTCAAAAGGAAAACCGGGTCCATCCAGAGCTAGTAGTATTGTTCGTGATTGGAATGGGAATGTGCTTGCCATAAGAGCAATGAGATTAAAGGAGGGAACCAATAATGTAGCAGTAGTTGCAAAAGCCTTAATGGAAATTAAGATAGCCAAAAAGTTAGGGGGATCAAAGATACATCTGGAGGGTGATTCTTTAATAATAATTCAAGCAATTACAAAAGGAGGAATCAATGCTTGGAATTTGCAGGGAGTGATTAGGAAAATTACTGAAGAATTAACCCTTTTTGAGGACTTTAAGGTCAGTCATATAAGGAGAACTGGGAATGTGGAGGCAGACATCCTCTCAAAATGGGCACTATCCTTTGCAGAGGTGGATGTTTTAAGATTTGAAGAATTTAGTGGCATTAATTTGGAGGAATTTTATTTGATGCATTTAATGCAAGAAGAAATGATTGTTTAGTAAGCAAAGGAGGTGTGGAAGTTCTTGTAAGAGTGAAGCATTGATGAAGGTTTTTTGTCAGTGCTAGACGTATGTTCAGGAATCAATATTAATGGAGATGGCTAGAAATTTGAGATGATGGCTATGTCCACTTTCATGGATTATCTCTTTTATTAATTCTCAATTGAATTACATATTCAACCAGTAGTTGTATTTATAAAATAGTTTGAACTCTAATAATTGGAAAAATCCATTGAAACAAACAACTTCTAAATTAGCAAACGCATGCTAATTAGAAGTCATTACAAGGAAGAAAACTATTTCAAATCTATGAGAAAAACTTGCTAATTTGGGCTTCACCAAACCCAACATTAAAGACACATATCTCATGTAGCCGGTCGACAGTGGGTGGTTGTCTAGAAGCTAGTGAACTAGAGAAACAATGGAGACCAGTTTCACCTTGACATCATGAAGGAAGTTGGACCCTTTCATTGGAAAAGCACTTGTGAAGTGGCTACGTGGTTTGTTTCTCTTCAAGGATGTGTAAGTGGTGCAAGCAATTCAAATTATTTTCGGTAATGGCTTTGAAAAATTAAAGCACATATACAGGACCAATATGGATATTTGTCATGGCTTGGGGTCTGGACTTAGGAGAGCCGGTGGATGTAGTGAGGAAAGTCATGAAAACTCTAGTTCACAAATATATTTTAGAGGATATGGAAGGCATTCTAGAATAGGCGATCCAAAAGAGTGGGGCTTGTTAAGGTTGAAGGCATGGATGGTGGAGGCTTGAAGCTCATGGATTTAAATCATCTATTTATCAAGTGGCTAGAAGGACACACCAAAGCTCTATGGCGAGAAGGTATGTAGGACGGGTGGCAAGCACTCAAAATTTTCATTGAGCTAATGGAGGTCGAGGAGGTCATAGAGAATCTCAAAGACATTTCTAGAGCAGAGATGCAAGGAAAGATGGGTCTACGTCCGAGGAAGAAGATGAAGCCATTAATGGAGATAGTGTCGTTGGAGATGGGTAGTTCATCAAAGATGTTTGAGTAGTACAAGTTTAAAAAAAAAAAGATTACTGTACTAAATCTTGTCTATGATTTTTCTTTTTGGGGGGTTATGCCTGGATTTGCATGGTAATAGTAAAACACCTTGGGGCACAAACAATGGTTGGAAGGGTAGATTTCATGCAACTATGATTAGGGATAATTTGATAGATTGGAAACTGTGTTGGTTAATCAACTTTTTCGGTAGTTGATGGATGAAGATAACTATGAAGTATATGTAAATTTTTCTTTATATTTAATAAAAAAATATGAAGTATATATAACTTTTGCTTTATATTTAATAAAATAAACTATTATTACTAATAAAAAAAAATGTAGTGGTGAAGTGTCAATGCAAATCAATCTAACCACGACCGTTTGATGAATTTTCAATCTAACTTCGATAATCAATGGCCGAGAGGTAATAATTTTCCAAAATCCTCACATACCAATCTTAATTACCCATCGATCCTCCAGTCATGTCCACTTGCTAAAATATTCCCATGATCTTCACTTCATAAATGCACCATCCTTGCCACCTTTCCTATCTTAACTCACCAAAGTCGAGGTTTTGGTGCTTTTCCCAACCTTAGTTGCAAGTCTTTCTTGGTCATCTTTGTACTCAGTCGGTCATAGGTTTGGAAAAATTTGAAACTTCAGACTTTGGTTCTAAGGTTCCAAGTTTTAGTGACCATGTGACATTATGGACCACAACCATTTGATGAATTTTCAATGGATGACTATAGTTGCATTGCAGAAGTATATCTCTCAAGCACTAGATTTGTGAATTGAAACCTCCAGAATTACATTATAACTGTTAGATGCTGACACATGGGGAGATCAAGGCTCATCATCGTGGTAATGAACACAATGTGTTGGATTTTGGTGATGAGTGATAGAAGGACTTAGAGGAAGAAATGTGCGTGTACAAAAAGTTTTTTTTAAAAGAGGACCACCTACAAAGAACATAGGACCAATGCTTAAGAACATAATAATGTTTTACACAAAGGATGTAAAGGAAAATCAATATAACCATGACCTTTCAATGAATTTTTGATGGACGACTATAGTTGCATTCTAGAATTAAATCTCTGAAGCAATACACTTGCGAATTGAAACCTTTAGAATAATACTAGAACTGTTAGATGCGGACACGTGGCAAGATCAAAGCTCATTTCTCTCTTTTCAATACTTCAATGTATTACATTTCATTTAATTGAAATTCTCAATCTTTTGAACATTCAAAGTGATTGATTGGATAGCTCATAGCTTTAATGAAACGAGACTTGTAATGATTTCATATTGTTTGAGTGGCACTGGTAGTGTCGATTGGAGTCTAGTGATTTTGATAGCTTGTCATATTTATGTACAATTTGCATGTAGGATGTCAATAAAATTATACATTTTAATTATACATGTAAGGCTTAAGATACACGAATCGACTAAGTTGGTTTTTTAGTTTGCATGAATCAGGCTGGTAGCGACACTAGTGGCCCATTAATTATTAAGTAGGGTTAGTGATAGTGGATAGTATCATAAGGGTTTTCATTTCTTTGGGTTTATAAGGATTAAGGAAAAAGAAGTTGTGGTATTATTGGGGATACTCTAAATTATTCTTCCTCCAGTTATGCAGTTACAGAGTAAAAGACCAATTTCCTTCAAGTTTAGAATGGGTGGAATCGGAAAGAAGTTGATTTGGTTCACTTGACTTCTTAGACAGGTTTTGAACTAGGATGAGGAGGTCTGATGGAAATAAGTGATATCCTAATGCATGGAGGTTGCGGGTAGAAGATGGGAGTAATTTTACTACCCCTCATCTTCTACATGACTCTTGTTCTCAAAGGGGATAAGCACATTTTATATCTTCACAACTCCCATTTCCCGAGCATCGTTTTCAAAGTGAGTTCCTTGCATTTATTTTTAGTGCCACATTTGTACTACATTCTCACCAGTAGAAGCTTTGCTATCATGCATTTATTTTTAGTGTCACATTTGTATTACATTATCACTGGTAGAAGCTTGGAAATTGGAATCAATTTGTAATCCATAGTCATGAGCAACAGCTTGGAATAAATTATGTCTATGTAAAGTGACTTATGTTATTTATACAAAATAGGAGCTTGTCTGCTCTACAACTACTCATCTTTAAAAATATATGTAATAATGTGACATTGTAATTTAGTTGTAATAAAATAAATGGTTCTGATGTGTTAATCTTTGTTATAAATTTATAGTAAAGAGTTATTTTCTGAGTTCAGTGTCTATGAATCTATTCAAACCAGTTTTTGTTTCCTTTGAAGAATTAAGTATTATCTATTTATGAAATAATTGCATGCAAATTTAAAAGTAAAACATAAAGCAATACAAATGAAGAAAGAAAGTTGCCACCAAATTGGAAAAAAACATTATAAACACTAAAAGTTGTCACTCTTGTTAGGGTTTACCAAAATGTTATTGATTTCTAATTTGTCATTGACCTTATCCCCCAGTTCCTGGTATCATTATTCATTTTATTAAGTCCTTTGCAATGTTAAGTTACCGGCCCCTTGGCCTTGATGTCAATCCTAGCGCATTAAAGTTTAAAAAAAATTTAAAACACATGTTTATTATTTATATCATAATTCATAAATTACTCAACCGTTCAATGAACATTTGATGTATGGTTTTAGTTTCATTTCAGAGTGAAATGAAAAGAGCACTAGTCTTTCAAACTTAAACCTCTAGAATTACCCTTTAACCATTAGATTTTCAATGATCAATGATTTAGAATTTGCTACCAATGCAAAACTAAATGGCTAGTGAAACAAGATTTGTAATGATTTCATATCATTTGAACTTTGAGTGGCATTGGCGATTTTGACAATTGAAAGTTGTCACTTGTCAGTTTGAGGTACATTTTACATGTAGTGAGGCTATCAGAGTCTAGATGCCAATCAAATTAAACATTTAAATAAATGTAAGGCTTAAGTTACATTAATCAATTAAAATTTAAGTATGTTTTTTGGTTTGCATGAATCATGATTATGATTCATGAATCATGCTTATACCTAACCTACCTAACCTCACACATGACATGTGTGAGGTGTACACAGGGACCCTAGCTTCTCATACAAGTTTTGAGCCAAGATGAGGAGCTCTGATGGAGATAAGTGCTCTACCAGTGCATGGAAGTTGCAAGTAGAAGATGGGAATAGTTTTACAACCCCTCATCTTTTGCATGACTCTAATTTTCAGAGGGGAGACGTATATTTTGTATCTTCATAGCTCACATTTCCTTGATTTGATTAGCCTTCCTTTCCCCATGCATTTATTTTCAGACACCATGGCTAATTGTAGAAGCCCTGAGCATTTATTTTTAGAGTGCATGGTTGACCTGACAAGTCCCATTTATTTTCAGACACACGTGTATTACATTTATGTTTTCACCAGTGATCTAGTAGAAGCTTGGCACTTGCACTTACATTTGTATTTGGGTATGTGGAGGATCATGATGGGCCAAAAAGTGGCAATATGATGGGTATGTGGCTGATGACTTCTTTTTTACCCAAAATTGATGAAACAAAAAGGGTTTTTAAAGGAGATTCTCATATTTCCACCAATCTAAACTATTCCTTACTTAGAATTTAATAAGTAATTATTATTTATTTTCTATTTGAATTACGACTAAAGTCTTGATTGATAGGCTGATTGAAAAACATCTATAGCTCTCAAATGGTATCACATTTTTTGAATCCAAAACATGCATCACATTCTATGCTTCACATACTATAGGATTAAAAAAAGAAAAAATGAATTTCATAAATTTTTAACCAAGTTAAGGTGTTTAGACATATGAGTTTTTATAGTTTTTAAAAGTTGTAATAAAAAATTCATAATTAATTATTTACTTGGAAAAAAATAAAAATAAAATATGCATCACATCGGTACATGAGTCCTCTATTTATATTTAAAATCTTATAAAAAAATATTATCATTTTATTGTGGTTAGGGTGGTTAGACAGACACCTACTTCTTATTTTTTCCCTGAAATTTAAGTACTACTGCATTGAAATTTCAAATTTTCACCAAATAGATTTTTTTTTTAAAACAAACCTAGTAGTTTACAAACTAGATTGCATTTTCTATAGATTCTATTGTTACATATTTTTGAAATAATATAGATAACTTATTCAAATATTTACGTCAAGTTACCCAACTATGATTTTTCTAAATTTTTCGCCACTTAAGGGCCTATTTTTTCCATGATGATCCTGCACATACCCATTTGTACTATGTAATAATGTGACATTGTAATTCAGTTGTAATAAAATAAATGGTTGTGCTATTAATTTGACATTGTAATTCTTTTTATTAAGTCCTTTTCAACGTTAAGTGTTACTGTGCTATTAATGGTTGTGCTATTAATGTGACATTGTAATTCCATTTATTAAGTCAATTGCAATTGCAACGTTAAGTGTTATTGTGCTTAGTGCTATTAATGTGATATTGTAATTCATTTTATAAAGGCCTTGATGTCAATCTGAGAGCATTAATGATTAAAAATATCATAAATTTCTCAACCATTCAATGAACATTTGACGTAATGTTGTAGACTCAAAATAAGGGAGCAAAGCAAGCTTAGTCACTAGTACTCCAATTTTTACAACCATGTGACTTGTCACATTATCACGGAGTTCTAAATTTTCATAACTACCCGATTCCCTAACCTGGTTCACTTTGTTGAGTAACTTAAGTTTGTGCATACATAACCTTTAAGTTATGGTATGTTGATTTAGTCAGTGGGTCAGAGGTTTCAAAAACTTTGAAACTTCAAACTTTGGTTTTGAGGTTCCAAGTTTTAATGACCATGCGACATGATGAACTTATCGTGCTTTTCAAAGGTGCCATCATCTAACATCTCATTGAATGATATGTATGGAATAAACATGAGTTTGCTTTTCAGGAATTTCCAAAAGCAAGCAGGTTTAAAGGCTATCTTTTCAATGAATGAAATTAAATGCCACATTTAAAGTACATCCTATAAAAAATAATGGCATAAGTGGGTGGAAAATTTTTACTTAGACATTTATCCTGCATTCTCATTCTTTGCCAAGTCTAGTACTTCTCAAGTGCAGACATTCTTTTTACTCATACTTTTAGCCTGCATTCTCATTCTTTTCCAAGGCTAGTACTTCTCATAATATCATGTGCAAATATTCATTCTCCATGAATTTGTTCTCATGGAAAGTGAATTTTGGTTCAACATAAGGGATACGACACTCAAACCTTTTTAAGTTAGATGAATTTTGGGTGCGCCTAGAGAGGGACAACAAGTTTGAGTTGGATATAAAACTATTAGAAAGGAGGCTAGCTCAAGCTGGAGGGTTTCTAGAAGATGTGTTGAGTGTGGACTTGTTAAGTGCATGTGTGAGAAGGTACATTCTACAGAAATGGGAAATTAAAGCCACAGATTGAACTATAATTATAGAAATTTCTCCTGAAGTTGTTTCCTGCACTTGGGGCTTCTAGAAAGAGAACCTGTAGAAGACATGTTTGTCATAGTGGTAGGTGAATTTTTCAAGGTGAATAAGGACTGGTGTAAGAACTCCATGGCTAAACCCTGGTTGAATTCTGAAAAGAAAGGTAAGTCACAACTGCTGAGTAAACTTAAAAGATTACATTTTAAGGAAGAAATTGCAGATGTTATTTCTTTATTGCACTGTG
>VDFB02013444.1:0-24522 GCA_007258455.2 Sequoia sempervirens | reverse complement strand
TCCCCTTCCAGTTGACATCTCTCAGTGCTTAAGATTAGCCTATTATGTGACCCTCGTAGGCTAATGGGATGGATAGAGGGTCTTGTTGGAGCTTGGCTTGGCTTCAGTTGTGAAAATCTACCAGTTTGGCTTTCGTTCGGGGTCGTTCGGACATCATTTGCTTGACTTGCTAATTTTAGTAAGTGGAGACACTCACCAGAGCACCCCTGCTATTTTTAGCAGTATGGTTTGGTCGTATGCGGATTCAGTCACTTATCATCTGGCTTCAGACGGTTCATCGTTTGGACTTGTTTTGAGAGAGATATTAATATTTGTTTGTTAAAAAAAATATTAATTAATTAAAGGCTTATATTATAAAGTTATAATGTAATTAAATATTATAACTTAAGTGACTTAAAGGAAGGGGTCGACCAACATGAAGAAGGGGCCACTTTTCAATTATATTTTATAATTAAAAGTGCGTTAAAAACTATGGAAATATTAAAAGTAAAAATTCAACTTTATTTAAATGATGCTTTTTTGGAGAAAGTCGACCCTCTTGAGAATATAAGGATTTTCATTGTTGGAAAACATCATTATGTTATGAAAATCAACTTTGAACAATTCTTCCTTCGGAGAACGGAGCCAAGGGTTTCTGTTATCTATTTTGCATTGGAGAACGAGCCATCTTCAGTGTTGCAATTCAGAGGTTGTGAAATATCAGCTGATTTATTGCTTATCAGAGAGGTAGCTTCATTTAGAGGTTATCACAGAGCTTATTCAGAGATTACATCTTCAGAGTTTGAATCCGGAAATCATTGGACAAAAAGATATTCTTGGGCGGCTAATTTGGCTACACATTTGGCATCTTTCCAAGGCCGTACGGGTTTCTTTATTGCTGTTGTTGATCCGTACCTTCAAGTACAGGCCGTACTTTCCTGTCTTGAGCAAAATGCCTCATCTTGTTGCTTTCTGACTTCACCATTTGGGGCGCCTTCACCTCTGGAATCTTTTGCAAGCATCTGGCGAAGGGAGAAGTTATTATTTATGATGGCCGTACAAATCTACTTCATTCTAGAGCGCCTGTAATCAGCAAATCAGGTTTTTTAATTAATGTGATCAGCTTTGCCTTTTAACTTGCATGTTAGGGTTTGAATTTTGTAAACACCGTGAAAGTATAATTAAATTATTGGCTATCGATTTGGAGATTCAATTTTGTCAGTTTTCAGCTTATAGAATTTATTATAGATTTTTGAAGCAATTTCCTTCAAAATCGCATTTCATCTGTTATTGCAAAAAAACACAAAAAAATCAAAACTCTCAAAACAAGCAAAAACAAGTAGTTTCAGAAATAGTGAGAATAGGGGTTTCTACAGGATTTGAGTCTCCTCTAAGTGAATGTGGTACTTTTTGTTGAAAGAGTGTTAGGTCAGGGCAGGTTTTCTAATTCTCTTATGTCTAAGGTCAGCACAACGTTTTTTAACCCTCATGTTGATTGAGTGATAAGTTTCACCAATATATGGGGTACCATGTGATCATTTAATCTTATAAATCCCCAAGTTGTGTAGGAGTTCATGGGGATTTTTGGTGGAAGGTACAAGGCTTCTTATAGTGGTAACTAGTTTGAAAGAATGCCTCATGCCTTTTTTCAGAAGGATTTTGGAGATTTTGTTTGAGATGTCTTCCACATAGGTGAGAGTAGCAACATGGATATATAAGGAGAAATCATTGCTCTTGGGAGAGAAATTAAGAGTTTTATCTTGTTTAAATGCTCTATAAATGTGTTTAGGCTTGTACCGTTGAGTTAAAAAATCCTTGTAAGATGAGCAATTTATTAAGCAATATTTTCGTCATTGCAAATTTAGAAAGCTCTAGCAGCAAGAGTTTTTAGGATGGCTGCCTTTTGGGTTGGGTGGTGGTGTGAAGACACATGTAGGTGAAGGTCTATGTGATTGGTTTTTCTATAAACATGATGGGAAATGGATCCATCTAGTTTTTTGAGGAGAAGAATTTCAAGGAAGGGGAGTTGGTTGCCATGTTCAATTTCTTTGATGAACTTAATGCTTTCAAAAATATTGTTTATGTGGGAGTGAAATTCTTCAAGTTTGTCTAGACCATGTTGCCAACAAAGGTTTGTCATTTGCATGTCATTTCCACCATTGAAGTCTAAGAGGGAAAGATTTGAGAGTTGTCTCTTCAAAATATTTCATGAAAAGATTGGCATCAATAGGAGAAAGGGGGGATCTCATGTTTAAACCAAAAGATTGCTCATTGAAAACTCCTTTGAAAGTGAAGAATATGGATTTCAAACACAACTCCACTAAGGAAGCTATCGCACAATCCAACTTACACATCACAATTTCAATAGTTGTATCAATTGGGACTTTGGTGAAGAGAGAGATGACATCAAAGCTAACTAGGATATGATCCTCCTCAACTCTTTTGTCCTTGATAAGTTCAAGGAAGTTTGAGGATTCCTTGATGAAAGAACAAGTTTTGTCTATGAGGGGGGTGATTTTCTTGGTGAGGAAGGTTGCTAGTTTATAAGTGGGGAATATGGTAGTATCAACAGTGTGCCTTAGAGGAATGCCATCCTTATGGATTTTCTGTGCACCATAATTGTGGGGTTGATCTCTAAATTAGGAATGAGATGTTTTTTAATGTTATCATCAAGGGAAGATTGATTGATGCCTTGTTTTACTTTTTTGTGATTTTGGGCATGGGGTTGTAGTCCAAAGATGTGTAACTTCCACTATTGTTCAGGTGTACTAACATTTTGGAAATGTAGTCATGCTTGTTCACGATCACAATGCCATTCCCTATATTTGCCTTTGTAATGATAATATCCTTGTTATTGATTAATTTTCTAAATGCCACAAGTGCATTTTTCAAAATGTTTATTCCTGGGGGTTTGGAGTGTTCTAAGACAACAATACAATCTTGACAAATTTCTTCCTCAACATCTTCAAGATGTGTCTAACAACATTTTTGATTTCAATTAAGAAATTGATTTATGTTTAGAATTTGGGGAGATAGCAAAGCTTAGTGCCTTTTAAAAAAATCAAAAGAAGGTTAGTCAAGGTGTAGATCTAATAGGTTGACAACCAACTTGTTTTCCTAATCATCAATCTTCTTAGGGGTGGGAGATGTTGAAGGTTTACATTGATAAATTGGGTCCATAACTTGTGGGGAGGATGGTTATTGAGATTCAGGGAAGCAAGAGTAAGAGTAAAATTTGAGAGGATGTCAGAATTTGGGATTTGAGGGGATTGGGGAACATGAACTACCACATGGTTAGCACACGGGGAGAGGTGGGTAAGATTGGTGACAGTTCAAGAGAGTTGAAGGGAGAATGCCATTAGTGAGGAGTGTTACATGGTTTGAAACAACCACCACATCAATAAGAAGAGTTGAGATATGAGGGTATTACGGAAAAAAATGTAAATTTGTGGTGAAAAATTTTCACCTCTTTGGTGGAAGCAATGATTTTGTGATTGAGTAGATGGAGAGTGTAGTGGGAAGGGTTTTGTCAATTGAATTCATTTTTGGATGTTTCTTCTTCCATTTGGGCACCATGGAAGGATAGAAGAAGATATTATGATGCTTGTTCATGAACTGGGAGGGGTTGGCTCTCAAGAATTCCTTCATTTCTATGCTTGTTGCATGGATTGGAAGGAGAACGACAAGTTTTCAAGGTTGCAAAGGTACATTACAAGTGCATAGTGTTTGTTGACAATGTCATGACGTTGACTGGCTTTGAAGGTGTCGTAACATCCATATGTTGATTGTGATAGTGGAATGGGGAGCATTATTGTGATGAGCCTAATTTGCTCCAACTCAACCTCTGAACAATAACTGCCTGTTTTTGTGTTTTGTTTGGTTTTTGATGAATTTTAAAGAAGAATTGTAGACAGAAGTAGAAGGTGCGCCAAGCATAAATGGAGATAAAACTAAATTTAAAACTAAATCTGAGAAACTGTAATTGTATTGCAGATCTAGCAATTCATACAAAGAAATTGCATACAAAAGACATACTCGAAACTCTCCAGATTATTTTAAAAAAGAAATTTTGCACATGCCAGGCAAGATGTGATGAAACTGAATAAATGCAACGCCTAGGCTTTGGATCTACTTTCTCCCATGTAGAAACTAGAGAATAATTGCTGAGAAGGTTGGACACCCAAGATGAAGTCCAAAAATGAGCCAAAAGAGAGGCGCTTTAGCTCCCAGCTTCACATGCCATTCCCAGATAGATACACCTTTGAAGGAAAAAGTACGGCCTTTGAATGTTGAAGAACAATCTTTATTGAAAGCAACAAAAAGGTGAAGATGGCGTCCCAGATCTATAAGCCCTCTTCTTATTTAAACCTCTAAACTTTTGAATAAAATAACTCTGAAAGGATAGATGAACTCCCGTATGAAGCTCCCACAGTTGCAACCATTCAACTGGTATTCCACAGTCTCACAATCACACGTCAATGAAGAATTTTCACTCTCCAAAGAAGAATTTCCTGAAACCCTTGTCCTTAGACAAAAACCACAAAGAAGAATATAACAAGCAATGTCAAATGATCAAAAGTGAGTTTGAATTGCCAGTTCTCCCTTATATCTCAAAAAAGCACGCTTTTCCACAAAGTCACACACTTCTTCCAAAAAGCCATATTTTGACATTTAAATACATTAAAATGTATTTAAATACATTAAAATGTATTTAAATACATTAAAATGTATTTAAATACTTTTCAATAGTTTTTAAATTCACTTTTTAAAGTGAGCGCACCTTTTTGACTTAAGTGATATATTTTATCACTTTATAATATATTTAAGTGGCTTTTAACTTTTATAAAGTCAATTTGACTTTATAATATACCAATAAGTTAAATAATTAACTTAACCACAAATATTCATAACTCCCTCCAAACTTAGTATTTTTCCGTGCCGTCAGAAGTTGGCAAACACTGAGCTACAAATGCCTGTACTGAAACCAATACTGAAGTGAAGGAGTGGGAATGACAATACCCACCAAAAACGGCCATTGACCCCCTAACCAAATCCTGTCAGCCTATGAGGGTCCAAGAAATAGGCTGACTCGACTGCTCCTGAAATTGACTAAAATGGGGACATTACAATTATGTTCACTCTTGTAGGAGTTTTCACCCTTCAAAGGTTTCTCTTATGTAAAATTTGTTAGCATAGCATTACATTGTCTAAATAGTTATGCAGGTGTGGTTATGTAGTTACAATTGAGATAGTTGTTTCTCCTTTGTATAAATTCATTTATTCATCAAAATAAATCATCAAGCATATTTTACTTTTCATTTTGGTATCAGAGTAGTTGAAGGATCCTATGGAGGGTTGAAGTGTGGAAGGAGTCTTGCATGAGAGAAAGGATAGGAAGATATTCAAATGTTCATTGCTCTTTTTCCAATCTAAGCATAACAAGAAGATGACAGTGGTAGTGACATACTGCAAGCGTAGTTGAGGATTGATAAAGATTAATGGGTGTTTGATAGAGTTGGAGCCAAAGATCATGCGCTATAAGGCGTTTGAGCCCATCCTACTAGTGGGCCGTTGACGCTTAAGCGACATCGACATGCGCATCCGAGTGAAGGGCGTTGTATTATTTAATGTTGTGCACGCAAAATAGGAAAAGCAAAGATGTTGAAAGGTGTTGGTGGACGTGATAAACTTGTTTGGTTGCAGCATTGAAATCATCCATCTTCAAGTGTGTAATACCACCAATATATTATGTAAGTGTCTAATGTTGAATTCAACTTGTTGAAGGCTCTATTAAAGGGCGTTGAACTCTTTTTTTGTCCAGTTTGATCTGTTTAATGGAGACTAATATGGAATGTTGAAGTCATAAAAAGCTTATCAATAAGGCATATATAGGAGACTCTATCTTTAGAAATAATGAGTTTTTAAGATGCCAATAGCTTGGAGTGGTGATCAAAACTAGTTGCTTGTAGTTTTTGTTTGAAATGTTGTAATTTATAGAAAAAGGGCAGCAAATTTGCAATATTTAGTGCATGCCGATTGTGCCAATCGATACCAACAGTGTTGTGAGCAACCATGAAGATGAGCAACAACTAAGAGGTCGAGACAAAACCCTAGAGAGCATCAACTTCTACTTTTTTTGCTAGACGCTCTCCAAAACATCGACAATCTACAATTGGATGAATTGCTTCAGCAAGGGCTATTGGAGTACTTCTTCTTTGACATGTAATGCCAAGAAAAAAAGATCTGTGCCTAGCTTGAGGAAGACTATGATGTAGATGATGAACGTGAGGTAGAATGCCCACACAAGTGTTTGCATCTCATTGCATAAGCATATTGAGCTCATCTCCAAGCTTCTCTTCGTTCGTGAAAAGGCATGTATGTCAAAATAAAATTAATAATAAATATCTTTTTGTGGCATAAATATTTTGTTATGTGGTGTCATAATGTCAGCACCAAAGTTGCTCTTTTCGAATGCCCAACTCCTAAAAGGACCCAACTATGTAGCGTGGAAGATGAAGATGCACACGATTCTCCAATTTGAAGAGCTATGGGGGACCATTATTGGTGCAACGAATCATCCAATTGATGCTGATGAGCAGAGGAAGTACGACAAGGTTGATGCGAAAGCCTTGATGTTGATCACACTTAGCATCTTTGACGAAGTTCAACCACATGTTTGAGATGCAACAATGTCAAAGGTTGCCTAGGACGCTTTGTCCACCATATACGAGGCGAAGAACCAGGAAAAGATCCTCCATCTCCAGTCAAAGCTTCATACACTCAATATGAAAGATGAGAAAGTAGAGGAGTTCTTGTGTTGGGTGTCAGAAGTACGAGCAAAAATTGTAGCGTTTGGAGAAAGGTGGAGGACAAATTGTTGGTCCCGATCACTCTAAGAGCTCTTCCTTCCTAGTTACAAACTTTTGTCATAGCATTGAACATCACAAAATAGGTGGTGTCATTTGAAAAACTAGTGAATTTTCTCTAGCAGGAAGAAGTCATCCAGAGTTTGAAGACAAAGCATTGATCTTGAGACAATGACGTTAGAAATTTCGAAATGGACCACCACAAAAGCAACAACAACAGCAACAAAAGCCTCAAAAGGTGAATCGATGGTGTCACATCTGCACTTAAAACATGCATGACATTGATAATTGTTGGTATAATGCCTTGAGTCAAGGCAATTCAAGTAAAGAAGGTACATTTGGTTGCAGTGATTTTGAACTATCAAAACGACATCCTCGTCGAAGGAAGCATAGAGGACATGTTGCAGCCAACAAGATGATGCATCCGATGAAGATGTATAAGATAGAACCAATGGCGGTGCCCATTAGAATGTTGTTTTTGCCTTCCAAACCGTGCAACCAACAAGCAATGTTTGGTTTATTGACTTTGGTGCCAACAAGCATATGATAGGCAATAGAGAGCTATTTGATAAATTGATTGATCAACCCACTGGAGATCGGGTTCAGATTGCTAACAATAAGGAGTATGTTGCAGAAGGAATTGGAAATGTCACCATTCCTATCGGGTTGAGAAGTTGTACCTTCATGAAGGTGCTCTATGTTCCTGGCTTGACAATGAATCACTTGTCTGCAAGTTAGCTTTTGAATCATAAGCTTAAGGTGGAGTTTCAGGTCAAAGAAGGCATGAAATCCTGTTTGCACAAGAAGCTATGATAATTGCTAGAGATTTTATAAAGGATTGTTTATTTGCACTAGATGCAGTCTCATCCTTTGCAGTTGTTCTATCTGCCTCTACGGTCAAATCTACTGCTCTTTGGCATTATCGATATGGGTACCTTTTTAGCGGCTCCCTATATCAACTCAACTCTAAGGAGATGGTAAGAGGACTTCCTCAACTTTCCCATTGTTTTCCTATACGTCCTTGATGTCTTGAAGGCAACCAACATTGGGATCCATTGGAGCTGAGTACCTTCCATGCCAAGGATCATCTTGCAGTCATGCATATCGATCTTTGTGGATCCTTAACTGCTTCCTTTCAAGGATTCTAGTACTTCTAGTTATTGGTGGATGACTTCTCTCACAAGACATGGGTGTTCTTTCTCAAGAAGAAGAGTGAAGCCTTTGCACAATTTTAGGACTTCTACTAGTGAGTTGTATAGTAGACAGGACAACCTCTTCTTTTCCTTTGCTCAAATTGAGGGGGGGAATTCACGTCAAAGAAGTTCTTGGCATTCCTAAAGCATCATGGCATCAAACAACACTTGACTACCCCCTATACACCCCAACAAAATGGAATTACAAAACGTCAGAATCAAATCGTTATGGAGATGGCTCGTTGCATGCTTTCCACAACTAAGTTGGAGGATTGATTTTGGGTAGAAGCAGTCCAAATAGCTGTGTATCTTCTCAACAGGGAACTTATAAAGATCTTGTAAGACAAGACACCAAAAGAGGTATAAAGTGGTCATAAGCCTTCAATCTCCCATCTTAGAGTATTTGGTTGTACAACATATATGCATGTCCCATCTAATAAGAGGAAGAAGATCAATCCCAAGACACTCTAGTGTATCTTTTTGGGGTATAGTACTACCTCAAAAGCATACCGTCTCGTGGATCTTGAGACAATATTTATGAGTCGAGACATGGTATGTGATGAGTCATCATTTGACTCATTGACACACAAAGGAGATTCAAAACTGACCACCTCTCATAGATTGCTCTCACAATCAGATGATGAGCATGAAGAATCCTCTCACAAAGAAGATTAGCTACAAGGAGAATTGTTTGTTGATCTTGGCCATTTGGAAAATGTCATGTCCCCTTCTCAGTGACATCTCTCGGAGGACAGGATTGGCCTATCACACGACCCTCGTAGGCCGATAGACTGGATAGAGGGTCACTTCAGAGTTTGGCTCAGCTTCAGTCAGCGAAGTTTGATCAGTTGTCTTTTGTTCTGGCTCGATCAGAGACGTTTTGCAAAATTGCTATTTTTAGCAGTTCCTGGCAGGCAGTGTGGGACCACTGCTATTTTTAGCAGTATGGCTGTGGCGGCATCAGGAATCACTTCAGAGTTCGTCAGCATCAGACGGATCAGTCATCGGGTTAGAAACGAGGAAGATATTAATATTTGATCGTATTGATTAAATATTAATTAATTAACGTTTATAATATAATAAGTGATTGCCTTGAGGGGTGCGCCATCATTAAAAGGGGGCCAGTTTGACATTTGATTTAATTTAAAATATTCAGCTGAGGACTATTGAAATATTAAAATATTAAAACATGAATATTTTAATGAAACCCTATTATGGTGGAAATCGCACTTTTGAGAAAGATAAAGGGTTTTGCATTGGTAATTGTGCATTAGGTGATTATTGAGTTTGGAAATTGATCAACTTTGATCTGAGCCTGAGACTTTAGGGTTTCGTGTTCGAAGTCCTTGGGGAACGAGCCATCTCCAGCGGAAAGCAATTCAGAGAGTGTGCAATACCACTTGATCTATTGCCTACAGAGGTTTTCTCATTCAGAGTAAACTACAGAGCTTTCAGAGATTGTCTTTTATCTGAGATTCTCCAGTATTTGCATCCAGACAGTGTTTGCTTATCTTGGCGCACCATTCCAGAGGATTATCCATTGATTTTGGTGAAGGCCGTACAAAATTAATTGCAGATCTGACAGGCCGTACTTCTGTCAGGCCGTACCATCACAGAAACACGTGTTAGCTCATCTTGAGAGAAACGCCTCTCATACTTGCTTCTCAGTTACATCAACAGTGGCGCCTACCTTGCTGGAGTCTTTTGCAGTCATCAGATAGCAGGAGAAGAGGGTTATCAATTTCTGCCGTACCATTCTGTACCTTCAGCCGTACCAGCAGATAACAGGTTCTTTTTACAATAAAAATCATTATTCTATCTTTGCATGTTATCAGATCATTGCTATATGGAGATCATTTGATTAATAAAGGAAACGCCTTCATTTCTTATTGTATTTCTCAAGCAAATTGAAGACTTAGAATTTTTATTGAATTTATTTCAATTTTCTTTAAAAGCCGTACTGTTCATTAAATGCATTGAAAATCCAAAAATTGCAAAAAAATCACAAAAACCCAAAAACGTCAAAAAAACATTAAATTTCAGTCAGAAGCAGTGTCAGGGGGAAACAGGGGTTTCTACAGTGGTATCAGAGCTAAATCCTGCCATCCTTAGGGTTTAGCCATCACATGCAGCCAGAGGAATTTGACACATACAGGTATTATACACGCAGATGCCTTGATTGAAAGGCAACGCAGTTTGAGCCGACAGCCAGATATCATGGCTGACAGGAATGACAGGGCTGAGAGATCTGATATATACCGAGGGACGAGATCCTACGTATCAACAGTGGATCAGCCGAAGGCCGAGGTCTTGCTTTGCACTCGTGGATATATCGCGTTAGCAGTGTCGCATGCATACCGACCGAGGTATTGCAAAGAAATTTTGACAGTGGCTCTACAGAGATTAGGGACTCCGAGGAGACCGTCACCACATCGTGACGATGACAGGAGTGAGGCAGGGTCACAGAGAGCACCTAGGACGGTGTCACGGACAGCCGATAGGCCTACCAGGCCTACCTTCACGAGACAGGAGCCCGATGAGGCTTTACCAGGTGATGAGCACGAGGATCTGTTTGCTGATAACCTTATGGCAGCGAACGAGGAGTGGGAGTTGATACCTCCTGCAGTCAGAGAACGGATCTGTTTTGACCGTTTTGTTACACAGAGGCGGGAACATAACAGGGCTCGACAGGATTGGAGACCCCGACAGCAGAACAATGACCTCAAACATGCAACTAACAGGCTTAATTTGGTGATGTTTGATGGTAGTGGGAAGATGACTGCCCAAGCTTGGATTAGCAAGCTTGATACGTTTCTCACCTTGCGTCCGATGGCTGAGCGAGACGCTATTAGATATGCTACACTGCACCTCGAGGGAGTAGCATACGACTGGTGGCACCACGGCATGGTCACCTTACAGCACGACAGGATTACTACCTACCAGGAGTTCGTGGATAGATTGGTAGAGAGGTTTGACCGGAAGGATCCGGAAACCTACTTCCGAGACTTAGCACAGTTGAGGCAGAGTGGCAGTCTCGAGACCTATATCAGTGACTTTCAGAGACTATCCGTTATGGTCCCGAGTATATCAGAGAGGCGGTTGGTAGTTCTTTTCATGGAGGGTTTGACCGAGCCACTGAGAGGCTGGATCAAAGCCTTTGATCCTCCGTCACTACAGGAGGCGATGAAGAAGGCACGTAACATGGAGTTCGCAGCCCCAGCAAATAAATTTAACTCCAGAGGTTCTTCATCATTCCGAGACAATAAGGGCTTTAATAAAAACAAGGAAAAATCTGATTATAACAAAGACAAATCAGATTATAAAAACGATTCAAAAGGAAAATCAGCGTTCCCACCTTTGGATCGTGAGGCCCTGAATGACCTTCACAGGAAGAAGCTTTGCTTCTACTGCAAGGGACCGTATGATGCCAGTCACGATTGTCCTCTAAGACCTAAGGGCAAGGCAAATCGTGTTATGTGGGCATATTATGAGGACTCAGAATCAGAATATTCTGATCAGCCAGAGCATACAGATGATTCAGAGTCAGAGGCTCCAGAGCCGAGAGCAGAGATTGAGCCCGAGCTTCAGGTACAGGAGGCCCGTTTGTCTAGCATCTAGCAGGAGGGTTCTTTCAGGCTTCGAGGTGTATTAGCAGGTCAGAGGGTCATTACCCTATTGGATACAGGAGCCACACATAACTTTATAGATGCTAGATTCGTTGAGAAACGAGGACTTATCACTGAGGACTTCGAGGGCATCAGAGTCAAAGTGGCAGATGGGTACACTTTGAGATGTGAGCGCATGATTAGAGATCTCCCCTTACGCCTGAACAATTATGAGTTCAAGGCAGATTATTATGTTGTTAATATGGGAGACATTGACTTGGTATTGGGAATGAAGTGGTTACACTCATTGGAGGAGGTAACACTTCGTCTCAAGGATATGGAGATTCGTTTTGAGGTCGACGGGAAGACACACATCCTTAAGGCAATACGGGACAGTGACCTTAAAACAATTTCCTTTCGCCGAATGGAGCGGCTTATGCGTCACGACATGGTAGAGTGGGCTGCAGAGTGTCATCTAGCACCTTTACAGGAGGGACAGCAAAAGACAGAGTATCATCCGGACATCCAGCAGTTGAGAGTCAAGCATGACAAGGTGTTCAGTGTTATTCCGCTAGGTAGACCTCCAGACAGAGGGATAGAGCACATCATTGAGCTCGAGGAGGGTGCGAAACCCGTCATGATAACTCCTTACAGGCATCCTAAGAGATTAAAGGATGAGATCGAGAAGACTATAAAGGAGTTACTTGCTATGGGTCATATTAGACCGAGCAAATCACCATTCGCCTCTTCTGTTGTATTGGTGAAGAAGAAGGATGGAACGTTGCGCATGTGCATTGATTACAGGGTCCTGAATAAGAGGACAATTAAAAATAGATACCCGATACCGAGGATAGATGAGCTTATTGATGAGCTTCATGGTGCCTGTTATTTCACGAAGATTGATTTACTACCGGGTTATCATCGATTAGAGTCCGCGGAGCGGTGACATAGAGAAGACAGCCTTCGACAAGTCATTGTGGGCACTTCGAAGTTCAGAGTGATGCCATTTGGGTCACTAACGCATTCAACCACTTTTCAAATAATGGCGAACGTATACTTCATGCATTGCTGAGGAGGTTTGTGTTGGTCTTCTTCGATGACATCTTGATCTACAGTCGGACTTGGCAGGAGCACTTGGCACACTTGGAGACAGTGTTGAGCATTTTGGAGAGGGAGTCCTTGTACGCTAAGGAGTCCAAGTGTGACTTGGGGATGACCGAATTGTTATATCTTGGTCATATTATCAGTGCAGATGGAGTGCGCATGGATCCTGAAAAGATCCGCGCCATAGTTGATTGGCCCACACCGGCGAACCTGACGCAGTTGAGAGGGTTTCTCGGTTTGTGTGGATTCTATCGTAGGTTCGTGAATGGCTATTCACGACATGCAGCCCCAATGACAGACTTGATGAAAAAGGGGGCGTTTGTTTGGACTTCTGAGGCACAGAAGTGTTTTGTGAAGTTCAAGGAGTTGATGACCACTTCGCGTCTCCGCTTTTGGCACTACACCGACTTTACGGCCGCTTTGAGCTCGCGCAGATGCATCGTGAGGGTGATTGGTGCGCGGTGCTTGGCGTGACAAGCACCATAGTTTATGAGAGCCGCAAGCTCGTGAGGACCTCGAAGGCTTGTACAAGATATATGATAAGGAGATGCTCGACATGGATGCCTTGGCAAAATCTCGCATAATACCTGTTGGTAGCAATTTTGCATCAAGACTCGATCATAACAGCCTACTCTACACTTCGGGGCAACAGATCTCAATGACGTACGCCATGGGTCAAGAAGCCGCGAGGCTTATGACTTTGATATATTTTATATCAAAGGTACTCAACGAAAAGTATGCACTTTCACCTGAGACCGCATTCTGGGCAATTCATGGTTCGATTTCGAGGATTGGAGGCATTTGATATGGCAGAGTATGCCAAGGATAGTTGGGCCTCCAAAGATTGTTGAGGATCAGCCAGCTGACACTGTGTACACACTTGTGAATGACTTGATCATTTACGCTAATGTGATATTTCTGATCTCTGTTCGCAGGTGAAGAACATGGTTGGCGCGAGCCTTCGTGATATTCCTTAATAACAGACATCCCGCTACTTCCAAAACTTACGCGCATACTCGAGAGGTTCACATGGAAAGGTCTCAAGAGAGATGTTCTTCAGTATGTGCGTGAGTGCCCTGTTTGTCAGCAGAACAAGCAGGAGAACACTCACCCGGCAGGTTTACTACAGCCACTTCCTATTCCTGACAGGAAGTGGGAATGCCTGTCGATGGACTTTATCACGGGCTTGCCTAAAGCCCAAGGGCGTGATTGCATATATGTGGTTGTGGATCGGCTTATGAAGTATGCCCACTTCTTTCCGATCACCACGACTTACACAGCTACACAGGTGGCAGAGGTGTTCTTTCGTGAGATATTCAGACTTCATGGGTTGCCTCGGAGCATCGTGAGTGATAGAGATAGTCGGCCCCCGAAAGTAACTTCCGCGTGAGGTCTTCAGCTTTGTGGGACCGAGCTTACACCGAAGCACTACCATCCAGCCGCATGTATGGGGCGCATTGTGAGATAGTGAAATGGCGGGGCGGAGGGATATCCGTGAACCACGTAAGCAGCGGGTCAAATGGATACACTTGTGAGTATTGCTATAACTTGACATTCCATATGACCATTCATGTGTCACCAAGAAGGCGGTCATCGTGGTACCGTCAGTAGTCTTAAATTCCTGATGATGAGGAAAGACGGCACCGAGTCCATCCCCGGAGCAGGAGAGACAGCCAAGGCCGAGGACTATCGTGAATATCTCAAAACGGAGAGATTTGGCCGGTTGAGGATGCGAAGCATGGGAGAGCGAGGAGATTCAAGCAAAGATCCGGCATTGAGATTGCTTTGAGGACAAGCAATTTCGTGAGGGCTGACCGGCCATGTCCCTCTCGCTGACATCTCTGGAGTGACAGATTGGCCTATCACACTCCACCTCGTGAGGTCGATAGGACCTGATAGAGGGTCACTTCGAAGCCGGCCTGCCTTCAAATGGGTTTGATCGCTGTCTTTGTTCCGCCTCGATCGGAGACGGCGTAATTGCTATTTTTAGCAGCTCGCGTGCAAGCAGGGGACCACCGCCATTTTAGCGCATAATCGAATCACTTCGCAGTTCGCCGATCGCATCGGATCACTAATCGGGTTAGAACGAGGAAGATATTAATATTTGATCGTATTGATTAAAATATTAATTAATTAACGTTTATAATATAAAGTTATAATTTTTAATTATAACTTAAGTGATTGCCTTGAGGGGTGCGCCATCATTAAAAAGGGGCCAGTTTGACATTTGATTTAATTTAAAATATTCAGCTGAGGACTATTGAAATATTAAAATATTAAAACATGAATATTTTAATGAAACCCTATTATGGTGGAAATCGCACTTTTGAGAAAGATAAAGGGTTTTGTAATAGTAAATTGTGTACATGTGATTATTGAGCTGGAAATTGATCAACTTTGATCCGAGCCCCGAGACTTTAGGGTTTCGTGGTTCGAATTCCTTGGGGAACGAGCCATCTCCAAATGAGCAACGAGAGTGCGGCACCAATTTGATCATTGCCTACAGAGTCATCTCTAGGCAAACTACGAGCTTCAAAGATTGTCTTTATCCGAGATTCTCCAAAGATTTGCATCCGCATTGCTGTTTGCTTATCTTGGCGCTAATTCATTCCGTGAGGGATTATCCATTTATCGGTGAAGGTCAGACAAAATTAATTCGCGCATTCACAGTCAGTGATTTCCTCCGCCTCGGCAAAAATACCGCACTTAATTACTTCGCAAAACACGTGTTAGCTCATCTTGAGAGAAACGCCTCTCATACTTGCTTCTCAGTTGCATCAACAGTGACGCCTACCTTGCTGGAGTCTTTTGCAGTCATCAGATAGCAGGAGAAGAGGGTTATCAATTTCTGCCGTACCATTCTGTACCTTCAGCCGTACCAGCAGATAACAGGTTCTTTTTACAATAAAAATCATTATTCTATCTTTGCATGTTATCAGATCATTGTTATATGGAGATCATTTGATTAATAAAGGAAACGCCTTCATTTCTTATTGTATTTCTCAAGCAAATTGAAGACTTAGAATTTTTATTGAATTTATTTCAATTTTCTGTAAAAGCCGTACTGTTCATTAAATGCATTGAAAATCCAAAAATTGCAAAAAAATCACAAAAACCCAAAAACGTCAAAAAAACATTAAATTTCAGTCAGAAGCAGTGTCAGGGGGAAACAGGGGTTTCTACATATGTCCTCCACATGGTCTAATATGACTATTTAGCACTCTAGCCACACTAAAATGCAATTTTTCCAAGTCTGGTCTGACAGACCAGCAACATGAATGACTGAACCAGCACCCCTTAGACTCACTAAAATGCTCATATATCACTCAAAACAGACCCAAAAGACTTCAAATTTGATGCAATGGACCTATAAAAAGATGGCGCCTAGTTTAGTTATGAGAAAGGACAGCTAAAAGTGGCTATTAATTAATGACACGGATCCCAAAGCACTCCAGAAAGGGCGCCCTACAAGGAATGACGAATTTGCTTTATAAAATCATAAACTTCGTATTAAAATCTGCAAATATTCATGAAGGGTCTCTTCCAATAGAGAAAACCAATGAGACAATACCCAGAACAACTCTTTTTGTATTTTTTGATTTATGAGTGAAACTATAGATTTAGCCTTGTTATCAGCAACTTCAAAAAATGGCATAAAATGCAATAAACTGAACTACATAAGTAAACCCAAACTACAAATACAAACCTCACTACAAAATGTCACTCAAACAAGCAAACCTCTCCACTAGGTGCTATCTCTCAAGCACGAAGTCGAGCCAAGGCTAGGAGGCATTCATTCCTCGAAGCAATCCTGTTACCATTTCGGCAGCATAACAATATAGAAGTCATAAGATGTCCAAATGAAGACCCAAAGCTCCCTTTTATAATTTTGAGAGGACCCTCCAGAAGCTTCTAGAAAGAAACCCTAATTTTCAATTTTGTAACCGTCTTCTTTTCCCTCCAATTTGGGCGCCCCCTTTCATGAAGTTAATATTTCTTTATTTTAAAATATTTTCCTTCATAAAAGGCGTCCTTTTCTCCAAGTAATATTTTTTGACTTTAGAAATATAAAATATTTCCTTCATGAGACAATACCCCTCAAAGTCCCCTTCTTTAAAACAACTTAAAGTCATAATACTAGGACAAGGGGTTATTTTATAAAATAAAACATTATTGTCTTTAAAATACTTATTCCTCCAAAATGAACCCCTTAAGCCAAAATTCAGAATTACCCAATGAACTGCCAGAAGAGGAAAGTTGACTGAGCTGGTGCTGACTGGACCACTGCCAAAAATAGAATTTACTAAAAATAGTAAATTCGGAAAGTCGCTCGGATCAAACTGCATGCGACACCTTTGCGAAGCTTTCTGAAAACCTAGAAAGAATCCGCACTCCAAAATCCCAAACTCCGAGATGTAGCCGTCATAACTTACTAAAAATAGTAAGTTCGGAAAGGTTGTCCGACGCAGTTGCAAGTCGTACCTCTGCAAAGCTCTCTGAAAACCCAGAAGGAATCCAAAATCCAAACAACCAAACTCCAACAAGCAAAACCCTGAATCATCAATAGAACCCATCAAACAGCCAGAAACCCTAATTCTGCCACTGACCAACCGATAGCACACTGGGAATAGGCTACCAATCACTAAAAAGTGAAGTGCTAAAAATGGGGACATTACAACATCATGTTTTACATACTTGCTTTATGCCCAATGTGCTTTAGCATGTTTACAACATGTGTATATTTCTGTTATGTATGTTCTATTTCTTGAGTGTATACTTCTGATTGAACATGTATATTTCTTCGAGTGTATTTGCATACCTTGAGTGTACTAACGTGCCTTACTTGTAATTCCTAAGTGTATGTATCATATCTTACGAGTGAATATGTGTTTGCTATACATTTGATGTGCCTTTAGCATGATTATTTCATCAAAGCTTTATGTGTGATTAATTCATGTTTGACAAGATTCTTCATACATGAGTGCCCTCTTAATGCCTTGGAATGTGATTTATGTGTCTGTCAATGTTTTCTCATGCTTCGTATGTTACTGGCTTCATTATTGATGTGAATGTGGCTTATAATATCTTATGTGCATACGTTGTGACTGTTTCATGTATGATAATTTGCCCCATGTATGGTATGTATTCAACATGAGTGACTGTATGTGTACCTATTAAATGTCGTTGATTGCTACATGTTTGAAATATTTTCTCTATGTTTGATATGTATTCAGCATGTGTGATCTATGCAAGTGCTTTGCACGTGAATGATTTTTGCCTTGTCTAAGTGTATGACTGTATATGTATTCATGTGTGCACTCTATGCCATATGTGTATTCATATGCATACGTCTTGCCGTGCATATATGCTCTATGCCTTACATATGTTTATATACGTGCAAGTAATTGTGCTTCATACTTGTGTGTATTTATGTTTTCTGCTTCATGTCTCACGTATGTTTTGTGCCATGCATACTTTACGTGTATTAGTTCATGATTAATGAGTTTCCCAAAGTGCTTTTATCATATGTCTTGCATATACTTTATTTCATGAGTGTCTACATATAACCTTACATGTTTGCAACATAGTTACACCATGTGTGTTAATAATTGCCTGTGCTTAACAACGATAAAAATAATTTCTTAGTAGATTAGTTGTAATTCAAGATTGTGATTGCTTGAGGACAAGCAATCTTGGGCGGGGAGGACTGTCATGTCCCCGGAATTGTAACACCAAATATGAAATATTGAGACAAATAAATAAACCAAATATCAAAATAATAACTATGTCTCAAATAAATAAATAAATAACAAAACATATATATATATAAACAATTTTATTATAAAGGTAATATTATAATTATAATTATAAAGATAATATTAATATATAAATATTAACAATTATAATCATTTATTATAATGATACTATAAATATGATATAAATATAAATATAAATAAAGATATTATAATTATATTTAATCACTACTTATCTAAACCAATAAATACATACTCCCACAAACTATAAAAAAGGAAAATATATATAACAAAGAAAAAGAAAAAGATAAAATACAAATAATATCAAAGTAAAGTCCAAAACGAAAGAAGCTGACCCTTGATATTGAATCGGTTCCAAACAAAATGCATATGAAAGGTGATGACGTTTTAAAAGAGACGTATCTCTTCATGGAAATATAATAAATATAATTTGTGAATAGAGGTGGGGGATATGAGCATCAAATAAGAAAGAAAAAGAATATATTTTTAAGAATCATAGTCATTAATCTGACAGGAAGGAATCAGAGATATAGAAAAAAGGAGAATAAGTCTTTAGATGATCCGCTGGAAAGGAGGAGAGTGTTCTGTATTTAGCGTGGCTGGGGAGAATTGAGTCAGCTTCAGCAGATCGCACCAAAGGGAAGCAATTATTGAGCCTTATAAGTAATAATGGCTCTATTCATTCGCTACAATGATAAATGGTATAACCGAATTCCGTCTATGGGATCTTGGAAGATGTTAATATCTAATATACTTAGGAAATATATTATAGAAGAATCATTCATAATGAGTGATAGGGATGTTTACTAGCTAATTTATTGATCTTTAACTTTCTAATATCTCTTCGAGAAATGCTTCGAATGCAGGATTTGGGTTTTAAGTGCTACTAAAAAGGGGTCATTACACATCAAGATCGTGCCTCTTCTTCAATTCGAATCTTTATTATCATTTAATTAAAAGTCGTGCATCTTCATTAAATAAATCACCATATATAAATTAAATAGCCATCGGCTATTATTTAATTTATTCATCATTGTAAAGGAGATCGGCTGGAAGAGATGACCGACGCTGCATGATAACATCAACAATCCCTCTCAGCTAGGGAGGATATTTCTAGCTGCATAAGACATATCACCTCATCGTGATGTCAACCACAATGGCTACTGCCATATGTGGAAAGAAAAGATATCACCTCATCGTGATATCAACCATCATGGCTACACCCATATATGGTATGTACAAGTGCTCATCACTCAACGTGATGTTGTCACCTCATCGTGACGTTCACCATGGCTCTCCCAGAGGGTGAAAACACAAGTACAAGAAAATCATCACAAACTCTCTCACGTGATGTCATGGAGTCACACACATGACATCCACCGTGGCTCTCCTAGAGGGTGGAAACAAGGGCTTTCACCTCAAATCTCTCTCAAAGAGAAATGCATTAACAAGGGCTTGCACCTGAAATCTCTCTCAAAGAGAAATGCATTAAAGAAGATCACTCTACAATCGGTGACCTTCAACTAGGGCTTCATTCTCCACCATACCAAGCTTGTCTCGAAAGTACACAAACTTTATCTTGGAGAGAGGCTTGGTGAGAATGTCTGCTGTCTGCTCATCTGTGCTGATATATCTCAACTGAATTGCTTTCCTCAATACCATATCTTTGATATAGTGGTATTTGATCAACATGTTTAGTTCGGTCATGAAACACAGGGTTGACAGAAAGTTTCACACAACTCTAGTTATCACAATGAATGATAGTAGGCTCCATTGATTGTCCAAACAATCTTGCAAGGAGCTTCCGAAGTCACACTGCTTCTCAAGCTGCCACACAAGCTGCAATATACTCGACCTCTATTGTACTCAGTGCCACAAAAGACTGCTTCCTGCTACACCAGGATATCATAGTAGACCCCAAACTGAAGCAACATCCAGAGGTGCTCTTTCGATTAGTTACACACCCTGCCCAATCAGAATCAGTATAACCATGCAGCTTCAAATCCACACCTGAAGAATATCTTAAGCCATATCCAACTGTGCCACACAAGTATCTCAGGATATGCTTCACTGCAACTAGATGTATTTTCCTTGGTTCACACATGAACTGACTGAGTGCACTCACTGCATAGCAAATATCCGGTCTAGTATTGACTAGATACATCAACGATCCAATCAACTGCCTATACATCGTGGAATCCACCAGATCTGAACTAGCTGTAGCCTCTTTCAACTTATGCAAGTTGGTCTCCATAGGTGTAGACATGGATTTGCAATCCATCATACCAAATCTCTTCAGAATATCAATAGTGTACTTCCCTTGACTTAGAATCATCTCATCTGTCTTCTGCCATACTTCTAAACCAAGGAAGTAGTGCATGAGACCAAGATCCTTCATTTCAAATTCAGAAGCTAACTCCTTGCATTTGATAATGAGGTGATCTTCTCCAGTAAGAATCAAATCATCAACATATAGAACCAAGATTAATGCTTCGCCATCAATTACTTTGAAGTACAGGTTTGAATCAACATCGTTCTTGGAGAAGCCCAAGCTTGACAGGTAACGATCAATTCTTTCGTACCAAGCACGGGGAGCCTGCTTAAGGCCATACAAAGCCTTCTTCAACCTGCAAACATGAGACTCCTTCCCATGTACCTCAAATCCATCAGGTTGCTCAATATATACCTCTTCCTCTATTACACCATTCATAAATGCTATCTTCACGTCCATCTGGTGAATCTTTAATCCTTTAGATGCAGCAATAGCAATGATGGTCCTGACAGAAGTATAACGAGCAACTGGAGCAAAGGTTTCCTCATAGTCAACTCCCTCTTTCTGTGAGAATCCTCTAGCCATGAACCTTGCCTTGTACTTCTCAATGCTCCCATCAGCCGCATGCTTGATCTTGAAGAGCCATTTAGAAGATACCACATATTTACCTTCGGGTCTAGGTACGATGTCCCAAACATCATTGTTAAGAATGGATTGATACTCCTCAGCCATAGCATCTCTCCAAACCTGCTAACTAGAAGCTTCCTCAACACAGGAAGGCTCAGACTCAATAATCAGACTCATCAACGCAACATAGCTGGAAAACTTATGAGGTCTCTTGCTTTCTTTGAAGGTTCCTCTCGGGGCTGGAAACCTTTCTGCCTCCTGCATTGTTTTCTTGGCCCAAAGAGGTCTTTTTCTTCTAATCACAATATCTCTAGGCCCATCAGTAGGTTCCAAGGGCTCAATTGGATCATCATCTTCTTTAGGTTCAACAGTCTCCCTTTGAATCTTAGGAGTATGGTCAACTTCCATATCCTGAGGAGACTCTTCATTATCTATCTCCATGTGAGTGCCCTTGGATCTCCTGAATGCAACATCCTCTTCAAATGTAACATCTCTACTGATCTCAATCAACTTCTGACCTGGAATGTAGATTATGTAGGCTTTTGATGTCTCATTGTAACCTACAATTATGCCCTTCTTGCCAGAAGGTTCCAACTTTGTCCTTCTATCCTTAGGTACATGAACATATATAGGACAACCAAAGATCCTCAAATGACTTACTTTCGGCTTGTTGTGACGTTTTTCTCACATCGCCCCATTGCAAATGGGGACCCCCCCTAATTTTTGCTTCGTTTCCGTCTTTTGGCTTGATTTTGGTTTGTTTTGTTGTTGTCTCTCTTTCTGCTGTCTATCTTTCCGGGATGTGCCCACCTTTGATAGTGAATTGAAAATTTGGCCAAGTCTGAAATTATGGTTTCCGTCCTTCTTGCCAATTTGAGGTCAGATGAAGTGAATAAATTGAAAACTGAGACTAACATTGTGGTTAGCATGCTCCCAACAGACTTCCAACCAAGTTTCATCAGATTCTGAGGTACTTACTATTTTTAGTAAGTGCACAATTACATGCAGTTCTTCAGCATTTTCAAGATTCCGATAGTCACACAACATTCAGAACACATCGATCAAGCCAGATGCAAAATTTGGTTTAAAACACAACTTACTTATTTTTGGCGCAGCCCGCCTCGCACGAATTTCGCGCGGGTCCGTGATGCAGTTCTCTTGCATGTCCGATATCTTCCGGTTTTTCGAGACTCGCTGATGATATAACATGCAAGCTCAGACTACAACTTTCGTGAGTTCAAACCTTCCGAGGCTATTTTCTTTAGGCCTGTATGTCGCGCTTCTTTTGCATTGCCTAAAAGACCCCATGTTTTTCTGTTTCGCTGATGGTGTGATATGCAAACGCGAGATACCTACTCGCTAGGCGAACTTCGGTTATTTTGTAGCGATGTGTCCCGCGTTCCCAGCCTTTAATCACGAATGATCGCGAAGTACAAAACTGAGGGAACAGAGATCATTTGATGCGCATGCAGAGCGAATTAGGGTTTCCAACTTCGGAGCCTAAAAATAGGCGTAAAAAGTCAAAATTTTCGAAAACCGGTGTAAACCACCGCGATCAGCGTCCTTCAGGCTATCTGCTGATGAAATTTCAAGTCAAACGAAGCACTTACTATTTATAGTAAGTCAATCTGGAAACTGGCTAAAAATAGTAAATTGACTGCATGCGTCAGTGTCAGCCAGCAGGTCACGTGGTGAGGAGCGCCTCATTCAAATTTCAACTCGATCGGAGCATGGGAGCTATCAGAAACAAGCATTTACTATTTATAGTAAACCTTCAAAAACAGGCTAAAAATAGCAGGGTGATTAAAAATGGCAATGTCGACAGGACAATGAGGTGATAAGGATGCAGTGTGTAAAATTTCAAGTCATTCCGGGCTTTAGAGGTGCAAAATTCAGAGAACTTACTATAAATAGCAGGGCACGTTAGCTGGCAAGAGATGATGAAAATTTGTCTAAGTTTGGAACTTCATCCAGAAGACACAGCAAATGCGCCAGGTGAGTAAGAAAGCATGGAAAATTTCTAAGTGTGGCGTTCATCCTGCTCAGGGGTCCAAATGCGCCCAAGGCACCAGAAGTCAAAGAAAGTCAATGAAGTTCATCCTGCAGGCCTAGCAAAATGCGCCCACCTTGAGGATTGATTTTAAAAAAAGTTTCTAAGGCAAGAACTTGTCCTCCACCACCCCCAAAATGCGCCATCCTTCTCATGTAGCAAAATGCGCCCAGCTGAAAAGGGGTCAAAGCAGTCAACAAGTTTTATCCTGCTCCCTAGCCTAAATGCGCCCAAGGAGTCAACAAGGTCAAAGCGTTTGAATGAACTTTATCCACCACATATGGCAATATGCGCCCATCTTTAGCTGGTCAAAGGAGTCAAGGCAGCTTCATCCTCCTCAAGGGCTAAAATGCGCCCAAATGCATGCATGTGAAGACGAAAACGGAGAAGATGAAAGGTCACAAGGGACGTGGTAACATAGTTTCGTCCTTCTCCTACATAAAAATGCGCCCAAGAGGAAAGTGGGTCAACAAGTCAGCATTTTTTATCCCTCACCTAGGTGGAAATGCGCCCAAATGAGTCAAGTGAAGACAAAACAATGGAATGTGAAGAGTCATCCTCCTTGCATGTCAAAATGCGCCAAGTTTAGATGGTAAAGGTAAATGCAAAGTGGTAAGTGGAGTAAAAGGTGAGTGAAAATACCTCAAGGCGTGGTCATGATTGGTAAATGCTAGGCGTTTTTCTTCTTCAAGCCTCAAATGCGCCTAAAGAGTCAAGGGTTGAATTTTTTTTTTTTCTAAGGCGTGGATTTGAATTTCCTCCTCAAGTGTGCTAGGCGCCAAGTTATAAGGTGTTAGAAAAAGTCCCTAAGGCGAGTGAAGTGTGAAGACAAGATGTTAGGCGAAGATAATATGCTAAGGCATGATTTTTTTTTTAAAATCCCCTCTTCAAAGTGATATGCGCCCAAGTTGATATGTGTGAGAAATATTGCAAGGTGTTGAGGATGTTTTCCTAGGCGTGATGATATTTTTCCTAGAGTGGAGAAAAATGCGAATGGTGAATGAGAAATAAATTGTAAATAAAATTCTCTAGGTGAAGTTGATGTTCTTCTC
>VDFB02013441.1:0-13634 GCA_007258455.2 Sequoia sempervirens | reverse complement strand
AAAAATTTAGAAAAAGTCCTGAAGAAATCCAAAAAAATAAAAAAAAGTCCTAAAAAAAATAAAAAATCATAAAAATCTTAAAAAAGTGCAATGAAAGCAAGTAGTGAAAACTTGGCAAAAGGCACTATTTGTGATGGGCTGACTTCTTCCTCTATTGTAACATGTGTTGACCATTGGCTCTTCGCTATCACTATCCACGTCTATCATTTGAGCCTCATGTACATATTTGGGCATCGCGGTCATGTCTCACCTTGGCTTGGCGATCATTGTACATATCCATAATAAATTGGTTTGTTTCCACTGGGGAAAAATCCTAAACTCATTGGGGGAAATCTATCTTTGAGCTTAAAACAACAGACAAACAACAATATGACAACATGATAAAAAAACACAATGAACAAGCGAGCTGCAATGTTGAACATCAATCATAATCACAAAAACCAACCATCTAAACCAACAACAACAAGATCAATCGAAACAATCTCATTTGGTGGCCATCCTTTGAATCAAACTTTTATCACTTGGCACGAACGTTCAAATTATTTGCATCATGATTGTTGTTATCATTTCTTTGGAGCAACTCAAGGATGCCAAGAACTAGAGAAGCTATGATCGAGAATGATATTTTTATTTGTCTTTTTGTTTGTGAGTTGATCATTATTACTATGTGAATCATCGTGGTACATGCTCTACAAAGTATCATTGATGACATTCCAGATTTGCATAGGAAAATGATTAACTCTTGTCTGTGTACACAAGAAATGCTTAGGTCATCTCAGTCCAATTATACCTCTATGCTTGTGTTAACTTGCCCTATCAAACATCATGAAAGAAGTACTTAGGTCATCATGGTCTAATTATACCATTGATGTTTGTACTTACTTTCAACATTTCAAAGGCTCAATGATGATCCCAAGCACAATAAATTGATTACTGGGATAACAACATTGCATTATTAGGTTTGCATGTTTAGGTTGCATTCATACTAAGTACTACATTTGTATTTATAGATTTTTCCAGGGCTGGTACAATTTTATGAGTGATGTTATCTCTATCATTAACAGATTGAGTACATTTGACATTAACAAAAAGAGCATTTGCATATAAAGCATAGGCATTAGGAGGTCATTCACATTATCACATCATTTCATATGCCATCTAGTCATTAGGGCACACATTTGCATCATGAAAAAAAAAGAAAAAAGAATTATCATATCATTTTCTATGCATTAATTTTCCATTGGGTCATATAAGTGCATCATAAAAAATCCAAAAACAAAGAATTTATCATATCATTTCCATCCATCTACACATTTACTCATACATTTGCATTACAAAAAATCCAAAAAGAAACATTTTCATAATCCATTTCATACATGTGCTCATACATTTGCATCAGAAAAGTACAAAAACATAGCATCCATCACATTTCATTCACATAATAAGATTCATTCACATAATAAGATTCATCACATATGGCATATAGACATCATTCATAAAAGCATCATAGAATCATAGCTAATGTTGCATCCATAACCTATTATATCATCATCATATAGAACATCACATAGAATACATAATAAGAAGTCAAATGCATCCATCATGATCAACACACATAAGCATATAGATCAACCATCATCATCGTTGCATATATCTCAAAATAATTTCAAGTTTACATGGATATTCAAGTATGAAGAGGTACATAATCAAAAATGATAGTGAATCATCAATATCAATGTTAAATACATGTCCAAAATACAACAAACATCATGTGTTGGAGCTATGTAGTGCTCCCCCAGACGGTGCTATCATCTTTGGACTTTTTCCTCCCCACTTGATGGACCTGTGCTTGGATCTCGCGGAAGTGGCTACACCATACCCCTGCTAGTAGTCCTCATACGAGTACAACTGGTGGACTGCGAGTAGCTCTCTTGACGCTTTGGTGGAATAGCCTCATACTATTTAATCCGATAAAACTCTACCTCCTTGGCAGAGTATTGTACCTCCCAAAAATGATCAGTTGTCCCACTTCCCTTCTTAGCTCTCTATATTCTCTCTACAATACCCTCTGCTTGATCCACATGTAGTCTCAAACTATCCCACTCTACTGTCAAGGCAGTGATTTGTCCCTGTGCCTACAAGAGTTGTGCCTATACTTGTGTCTGTGCTTGTGTCTATGATTGCAAATTCCCCTGAATCTGTGTCAACTAGCCCTAAAGTGTCTGGACCTGAGTCTGTAGGGCTGCAATCTATGCCTGCTACTGCTGGGAGGGTAATTGTATCTATATGTGCTATTGTGCCGTAGCTAGTAAGGATCACCTCCTTTGAGGCACTCTGGCATATAGTGCTGGATGGGAACCCCCTCCTCCATCTCCTCCACCACCATCCCCATCTCTATCTCCACCATCATCATTGCAACCTCCCCATCTCCTCCATCCTTATCACCACCATCTCCCTCCCTCTCATCTACACCACCTCTATCCCTCCTCCGTCTGGGTGTTCTCTCCTCATCATCCTCTAGCACTAGCACTAGCTCATCAAACCTTGAGACCTTGGGAAACATATGCCCACAATAGTACTATGAGTACTCCTCAGTCAGATATCCCTCCATAATCTCTGGATGATAGTCCCAAATCACTAGCTATAATCTATGTTACTCATCATAGGAAACATTGTAGGATAAGGTAGGTCCCCACTCTGTGGCATCTTGCTATCTCCATGCATATGTAGCTAATCCTTGTGGAATCCCTTGCACTCTGTCATATTGTCTAAGTACCCTTATCAGTAGGAATTTCTCAATAATGAAATGTGTCCGTCCAATGAGATATCTAGTTGTGCAAACATAAGGCATCTCTAGGTGATCCTCAACCCACTGCTCACAATCCACATACGGCCGCCATGTCACAAAATCTAGGTTGTTCAGTACATCTCTCCAATACTCTAGTTTTCCTAGCTTATGTTGGACAACTGGGCTAGTATAACCATAGAAATAGGGTCTCCCAATAGGCTGATACTTGTCTATCACTAGGCATGTCAGCGCTATATGCTCCCAGGCCCATGTTTGTAATAATTTCACCCCTACTTAGCCACCCTACTTAGCCTGATCATATACAACAATGTCACCTATCACACGAATCTATAGGATCATATAGACATCCTCTGGCATCACAGTCATCTCTCTAGTGGCCAGATGAAGGTATCCTATAGACATCCTAATCTAGGGCATGTCAATCATCGAAGATAATCAACATCTCTCAATAATATCTCTATTAGCCCATGACAACCATGGAATCAACTCCCAAGTCCATGGAAAGCACTCTCGAGACTTAAGATTCCCTAAATCACTCTCCTATCATTATAACACATCGCAATCAACATATCAATCAATCAATCAAATCAACAAAACAATCAACATTAAGCAATCAATCATCTTATCAGCTCAAGTGAGATTTTGAATAAATCTCACAAACATCTACTTTTGATGCTCACCTATCATGAGGTCAAATCAACATCATCATTATTGAATCTCACCTATCATGAGATCAATAAATCATCTAATCTATCAACAACAACAAATCACTGACTCACGTGATTGAACATCATCAAAATCAAGGACAAAAACAAAAAATCTTTAATTTTGTCCTCAATGCACTATTACAGTGCTTCAATGCGCTACAAGATTGAATGTACAACTTCTTTTGGTAGATACGCCGCAAAAATATATCAATGCGCTACAAGATTGTATATGCATTGTTTCTTTTGGTATGTGTGCCAAAACTTTGATCCTATGCGCAGTTTAATTCAATGCATTATCTAAAAACCTTGATGTGCTAAAACTCTCATCCTATGCGCCAAAAGGATGATGTGCCATTACAGACCACCGATGCATTACATCGAGCCTGAAATGCACTAAAACTCTAAGTGAATGCACTAAAACCCTAATTACCTAACTGATGCGCTATTATAGATGGATAATGTGCTAAAACATGAAAAACATCAAATTATAAAATTAAAAATGTAGGAAAAACGATTCAAAATTTCACAAAGAGAGTTTTGGAAATTCATACTAGAGGTCCGTATGCCGTTGACCGGTTATGTCACCACACACGCTCGAATCGATGAGCTCCGTAGGGGATCACCATTTTTTGTGAATTGCTCAAGTTGCTCTCACTCCAAAAGTTTCAAAATCACAAGTGCACAAATGAATGTCTTTTTCACTTTTTGGCTTATTAAAACGGGTAATTAAAGTGGGATTTATGATGGGATATTTTAATTTTTCAGGGATCAATTAATCAAATGGCAACTATTTCTTTAATGTTGGGAGATAAATCATTGGAATATCATCATATCAGAAAATTACCATCAACATCATCAGAAACCATCAAAATTTTCAAAATTTTCAAAAATCTTTAAAACATAAAAAATTCCCCGATTTATCTCCCGAGGGCGCATATATCTGTTATCTCCTGAAAATCACCGTTTGGGGCATTATCGAAATTTTATTAGCACTGTAAAATTTCTCTTTGAAGCAATGTGTAAACACATCACTTCATAGAGGGGAAAATGTATATATCTAAAATTGGTCTGGAGAAAATTAATTAAATACTAGTTGTTTAATTAATAAAATCTTTATTTCCTCTACTTATAAATAAATTGTTCATATTTCTTAATTCTTCCTATCTAAACCACTTTCTTCATGATTTAATTAAATAAACAAATTTAACTAATTTTTTTCATTTGATTAATTCCCTCCAACTAAATTTGAATTTTAAAATTGGAATTTAGTCACATTTCTCCATATTTTCTAACTTCCTTCCACCTCATCTTCCAACTCACCATGTGTCACATGAAATTAATTATTTCTAATTTCTAAATGGACATTTATCCTCAACAATTTTAACAACCTCAGAGACACATGGCTTCTCCTTTCCATTTATTCCCTTCTATACTTGGCAAGCTTGTTCTATTAAAGGGAAAAACTTCCCTAATTCTCTCTAACCTCTTCACTTCTCACTATTGATCTCTCCAGACTGAATCCTGATCATCCATTGCTGCCACATCACTTGATGCCTTGCTGAAATCTATAAATAGAGGCTCATTTACAACTTTTCATATAGAGAGCATAGCATAAATCTACTATGCAGAAATACTTTCAACATTTGAGAGCTTAACATTGGAATTTTAGCTTAGAATTTAGCATTTGATTTCAAGTAGTGTTATAATGGAAATTTCATTTCTAAGAACTTAATTTGTTGCATTATCATTACAACATTTCCATAGCATATCCATTAGCTTAGCATTTTATCATTGCATCATTTAGCATCATTCTATATACAACATCATATCATTCAACACATCATTTAGCATATCATCCATCAAATTCATCAATCATGTAGATGTAGGTATAGTTTCCTGCATTTTAGTTTAATGGATTCTCATTTCTTAGGTGTCATCCCAGTATTTTAGTGCATACCTAAAATTTGAGAGCACTAATACAGGATCCTTATGAATAGAGGACGATGGAATGGCTTTGAGGAATTGCTTTATCATTTGTTTTGTTAAATTTGATTTCCTTAATATAACACATTGCATCGATTGTGTGTTTTGAATTAATTTTTTTGATTCTCATATTTTACTCACACAAGTTGCACCTTGCTTCAAATTTCCTAGTGTTAGATGCACTTAGGGCTAGGGTTTTATAGGATATTTCATTATCTCTTTCAAGGTTTAAGTACCAGACTAGGGGTTTGACCGAGGAAAACACCCCATTAGAAACCAAGTTATATTCTTTTTTGTAGGTGTTTTTGTAGGATCGGATTTAGGTTTCAGTCAGAGAACAAAGTGCAGATCGGGAGCTATAGGTTGCACTTCAAATTTCCTGAAATTTGAAAGTGGACTAAGTTGCATATGAGTCCCACCAGAGGTATCTTCAAGATTATTTTGTAGATTCCAATACCCATTTCCGTGAAACTACTTTCTGGACACAAACCTCTATCTGGGACTAAGTCCCCCAGCTTGGCGTAAGTGTCCCAGTTGGCTAGAAAATGAGATTTTCTAGAATTTCAGAAGCATCTATAGTCTTCATTCTGGCCTCTATCTATTTCTAGGTGCACTCTTTCTATTTGTGTTTTTTATCTTTTTGCATATCACAATGTGTTCAAATACTTTACATTTCTTTAGTTTTCATTCATTAGTTAATATCTTTTATCGGTTTTCAGCATTTAGGTCATGCTCCTTTGATATATTTCAATCATATTTACATTAGTCTTGAGTGATCCATCTAGGTTTTTGGGATACCTCTCTCCTTTTAGGTGCAAAACCCTAGAAGTGTAAGAGTCCTATCCCCAAAAATCTTTGGTTCAATATGTATATGATATATTATATATATAATAATATATATTTAACATATTATATATTAATAGAAATTGACCATCATTTACCATGATAGAGGCCAATATATAAAGGTTGACTATAGTCATTTATGACTATATTATTAGTGGCCAATAGAAGTAGCTTATGACTATTTGTGAAGCCAATTCTCACTCATACTGTCATGTGATATGAAACACTTATATTGAATTAGAGTTGTTGTCTTATGTTGATACAAAAGCATGGACTTAGTTTATGCCTATGATTAAGATCAACCTTGACTTGGTAAACATATCTAAGATGTTTTATACATCTGTCGATGACTTTTTCAAACATCTTAGTCAACTCATCTACAAACTGAGTTGATAGTATTTGGTGTTACGAATTGGTAGTTGACTATTTCTGATGGCAAGGAAAACCATGCCAACAATGAGGAGTGTGGATGAATTTGGTGCCACCTTTTGAAACCCAATTCCTATAGAAGTCTATTGCATGAGATGATTTTAATAATTCTTTGTTTTTTGTCAATATTGCAAGTCGATTTGTAGGCGATTTTGTTGAGTATGAACTTAATAATTCACCACCTTTTTGTTGTGTTTTATTTTTTTCTTTGCATGAAGCTTGCTGTCCATTATCATGCCTAAACTATAGGATGTGATGTTACCAAGATGCTCTATAAATAGCAAAGCCATTTCATTTGAAAGGACACATCTTTTGCATTCTTCTTGCAAGTCTTTATACTGCATTATTTCCAGCCATACTATGTTTTATTTTGTGAGTGAGAAAGGGAGAGAGTTCCATTTTTTTGTGAGGAAGTTTGTTGTTGAGAGAAGTAAGCTATCAACTTGAGAGATAGAGTTTCTTTGTGATGTTTTAGAGAAGTTGATTATCAAGCTTGCTACTGTTGGAAAGGGTTGCATTGTTGCCAATTATTTGGATAAGGCATGAGGATCTCTTCTCTTTGTTATTTTACTTATGAATGATGTGTCTTCCATGTATGCTTGAGTTGTCTTTTCTAGTGAGTGCATTAGAGATGTTGGAATGTATTTAAAAAGGAAATTGAAACTTTTATGCTATTTTGATTATGTGCTTTTAAAAACTCCATAATAGGAGTTTGGTGTTTATCATAGGTATTATATACTAGGTATGATTGAACTTGAGAGGCACATGTGATACACTTAGCTAAGTTATTGATTTAACTAGAAAATCTTGTGTTTACTCCTAGGATAGTTAATCTAGTATGGAAGGGAGCTTGTGTTCTTACTTGTTAGGTAGGTTTATTCCAAGTAGGTTAAAATGGTGATAGGTTATCTTTGGGATGATAGATTATCCATTGAAGGAAATACCTATGCGTAGTTTAAGATGGTCTTAAGTCAAATCGACCCTAAGTAAAGTATGTGATAGATGACCCTCAGTAGAAAATACTAAATGAAAGACTTTGGACAAAGTAGTGTGATGACCTTTGGGTCCATTGTCAGTTCACTCTGATCCATTATTACATGCTAGTTCTAGATTGTGGGATTACAAGTTCTAGTTATGTAGGACACAACACTATGCTTAGTTGGTTGTCATTATCAATTACTCTACCAATCTATTTGTCTAAGGGAAGGGCCATCTATCAAATGATAGATGTGCGGGGGATTGCATTAAGATTATGAGGTTGGCAAAAAAGCACTTGAGTGATGCTTCTCCTCCACAACAGGTGATAAAAGAACCAAGATTTGAAAGGAAGGATCCTGGACCGTCTTACATCTATTTGTTCCAAAGCTCATTGAACTATGTATGTAATTGTATGCTTTCTTGTATGGTTGTAACTTATGAAATTATTGAAATGAAATGGAATCCATGTATTATTTTATGCATATTGTTTTAAAATTCTCAGTAAAGAAAATAATTTTTTTTACTGCAATGGCTTCTTACTTAGTTCATTTACTCAAAAGGTGAAAACTTCAAATTTTTTACTTCTTTGAAGGGTTGGTATGTTACATGTGGTATCAGAGCTACCAGGTTTAGCTTTGGAAGCTATGATCTCATCATTCTTTCCATCCAACATTATCTAATGTTGTGAATTCTTATGTCAGGATGGTGCATCTCAGATTAATGGCTCGAAAGTCAATAATCAGAAACAAGTGCTGCCTCAAGGCCAAGAACGAAAGAGAAGCCATTGTTAGAACCCTAGAGGGAACCAACTACGACTGTGCCATCTGGTTGAGTGACATCAAAAATTTTAGTCACACACTCTCTCAGATTAGTGGGGTATATGCCCTCAGAAGGAAGTGTTAGTTCAACATTCATTTTTAGGGACCCTAGAGTTCTTCCATTGGTAGAAGTAATTGTAATTTCTTCAAGTAAGAGGTCTTAGGAATATGTACCACAAACAGTGCCAAATGAGAAATGGTCTTATGAAAAAATGTCTGCAAAAAGGGTATATACTACATTGTTGATGAACACCATATTGCCATTGCCTCTTGTAACTATGTATCAAATGATAAATTCAAAGGATATTATCCTTTTTGGGATAGGTACAAACAAATGAAAGATGAACAGAAAGATAGGGAACAACTATAGTCTCATTCTGTAGGTTATACTCCTTTAAGTTATGTGTTAGAGAGTGAATCCGAAGGATACTCTCCACTCGACTATTTGAATAGTCACTCCGTGTAATCAAGGGATAGTGAAATCCTCAAGAAATGAATAAAATTATGTGTTTATAAAAAAAAAAGTGTGTGCTTAGTCTTATGTGGAATTCTTTATGTGCATATGAATGCCATTTTTAATGTTTTCCATAAGATAGTTGATAAAATAATTTAGTCCAACATGGATAAACATTTAGGTAAAGACCAATCATGTAAGGATGGTGAGGACATGAACTAATCCCGGTGGAAGCCAAGAGGTTGGAAAAGGAACCACTAGAGTAGAGGCTAGGCTTGAAAAAATCTTGGCAAGGTTGGCTAAAATTGAATAGGAAAGAGTTAAGGATAGGGTAGAAAAGTATGTTCCAATTAATGAACATGAGGGAGAAAAATCTTCCCATGTATGTGAAGAAACCCATGAACATGATAGGGAAAAAAAATTTACGCCATCTGTAGAAAGGAATAAGAAGCTCATGGCTTTCAAACTTTCCAAGGACATGATGAAGATAATCCCACCCAAGCTTGATGGAAGTGCTGGAGGAGATGAGACTGAGGTGTGGCTTGTCAAAATGGAAAATCATTTTGAAATACGAAACTATGATGAGGTTACTAAAGCTACATGGGGTACGCATCAATTAGTAGGAGAAGCCTCTAATTGGTGGATGAATAAGAAATTGGAACTTAATATCAAATCATGGAAGCTAACATGGGGAGAATTCGTGGAGATTTTTTGTAAGAGATGGTTGCCACAACTCTACTATGACCAAAAACTCTCAGATTTCCAAGGTTTGAAACAAGGTAACATGATAGTCAATGAATATTGGGAGAAGTTTACTTGAATTCTACATTATGTTCCCATATATCACAAGGATGAGCATTTCTGCATTAGGAAATTTATAATGGGACTTAAAGTTAGATTGGAGGGGAAGCAGATATGCATGGTCCAACAACAATGGATCTTGTATATGAGAAATCAATTAAGTAGAAGAAAAAGCTTAGGGATAACTCCACTCGTCAAGAAAGAAGAGAGAAAAAGAAGGATGTGGAAGTTCATGACAAAATAGTTCCAAAGAAGGTAGAATTTGTGCAAAATGTTCCAAGGAAAAAGGGAAAGTGATTATGCAATAATGGAAAGGAGTCTAGAAGAGAGATTAAAAGGAATGATTCTAGCGTGGGTAATACCAACAAGGCCAATGGAAACATCAACAAGTCTAGAGAAACCATAGGGAAAAGAGGGTCGGGTACAGGATGTTTTATACATAGAGGGGACCACTATGCTAATGAGTCTCCCAATAAAAATTCTGGATCACAACCATATGGTAATGCATTATCCACCCAACAAGCAATGTTTCAACATAAGATACATGCAATGGTGGATGATCGTCAGGAAAAGTACTAAGTAACTCCAGTTGAAACACTAGGTATTTTATTTGGATTACCTATTTATGTTCTTATTGATACTAGTGTAGCTAAGAATTTCATTTCACCTAGAATAGCTAAACAATTATCTAGGAAGGTGGGACACATGTCAATGTCTTGGGATGTAGAGTATGCAAACTAGACAAGAGCAAAGGTGGATCAATGTCTATTTGAGGCTAGGATAGAAGTACCTAGTTTTTCTATAGAAGTAAACCTTTATGTGGCACATCTAGGATCATATGATGTTATCCTAGGTATGAATAGGTTGTGGAAACATAGGGCTAAGGTAGATTTCCATGCAAAGATTGTAGAATTCCTAGATTATTTTGGAAATCAAGTAAAATTCTAAGGGATACCTAGAGAGGTTAGAATTCAACAAATCACAACAATGCAACTTATAAGAGCTAAGAAGAAAGGATGTTGACTCTTCACCATAAATATTGAAGAACTTGGGAAGGATAGTGATGATTTGGAGTTCCAGAGTTTTCAGGAGCTAGAAGATGGTGAAATAGATGAAACTGGAAAATTGGATATGGAGAAGTATCCAATATTGAGAAAATTTTCAAATGCGTTTCTAGATGAATTACTAGGATCACCTCTGAAAATAATATTTGAATTCTCTATAGATATAATTCCAAAGTCAAAACCTATTTCCATGGTACCCTATAGGATGACAACCATTGAAATTATGGAACTTAAGACACAATTGGATGAATTACTTTCTAAAGGATTGATAAGACCAAGTGTATCACCTTGGGGAGCACCAGTCATCTTTGTTAAAAAGAAGGATGGTACTTTGCATTTGTGCATTGACTATTATATGCTTAACAAAGCTATAGTTAAGAACAAGTATCTGTTGCCGCGCATTGATGACCTCTTTGATCAAATGAGGGGAGTCACCATATTCTCTAAAATAGATCTAAGATCTAGATATCACCAATTGAGGATTAAGAATGAAGATATCTTTAAAACTGCATTCAAAACTAGATATGGACACTATGAGTTCACCTTTTTACCTTTTGGTTTAACAAATGCACTTGCAACATTTATGAACCTAATGAATAGTGTATTTAGGGATTACCTTCACAAATTTGTATTAGTTTTTCTAGATGATATTTTGATTTATTCTAGAAATGAGGAAGAACATTGCAAGCATTTAGAAATGGTCCTACAATGTCTAAGAGAACATAGGTTGTATGGTAAAATTTCTAAGTGTACATTCTTCCAAAAGAGGGTACACTATTTGGGTCATGTGATCTTGGCAGATGGAATTGTTGTAGATCTAGCTAAGATCAAGGCGGTACTTGAGTGACGTGTACCTAAGAATGTGTTGGAGGTAAGAATTTTCATAGGTTTAGTGGGGTATTATTGGAAGTTTTGTTGCAAACTTCTCTAAGATTACTTTCTTGATTACTTCTTTACAAAAGAAAGGAAAGAAATTTGAATGGACTGAGAAGTGTCAAGAGGATTTTGACTACTCAAATAAAAATTAACCACCGCACTGATTTTAAAAGTACCAGATCTTGAGGATAACTTTACAATTATCACATATGCATGCGAAGAAGGGTTTGGAGGTGTATTAATGCAAGATGGGAAAGTAATTTCTTATGAATCTAGGAAGCTGAAACCTTATGAGATGAATTATTCATTGCATGATTTAGAATTAGCAATTGTGGTTCATGCATTGCAAAAGTGGAGGCGCTACTTGTTAGGAAAACCCTTTGAAATGAAAACTGGCCATAATGGGTTAAAGTACCTTTTCACTTAACCTAATTTGAATGCTAGACAGAGAAGATGGTTAGAGTTAATAGCTAACTACAATTTTAATATCAATTATATTAAAGGGAAATAAAATCAGGTTGCCGACGCTTTAAGTCGAAGATGTCACATTGCTTCTATAGTAACAATTCAAATTGATTTTAAGGGACAAGTACTCCAAAAGTGCAACGAGGATGAGTATTACTTGCAATTCAAGCAAGCACTCACTAATAATCCACAAGATCTAGGTATAAAGGTGTTCATTTTGAACCTAATGGATTACTTAGATATAAGGGTAGAATATATGTATTTGATGTAGAAGAATTAATAAATCTAGTATGGAAGGAAGTGCATGAAGCTTTGCACTTTGGACATCCTGGAGTGATGAAAATGATGGCTGATGTAAAACCATTATACTTTTAGAAGGGAATGAAAGGAGATGTGCTAGTTTTGTGGCTAGGTGTCTTGAGTGTTAAAGGGAAAAAGTTGAGAATCATCATCCTACAGCTCGTTATACCCACATGATATACCGAGAGGAAGTGAAAAGTCATAAGTATGGAATTTGTGCAAGGATTACCTATGTCAAGGAATAAGCACAATGCCATTCTTGTGGTTGTAGATAAGCTTACCAAAGTAGCACATTTTATACCCGGGAATCTAATTGATGGAGCACCTGTCATAGCTAAGGAAATTTGTGCAAGAAGTGTTTAGGTTGCATGGGATTCCTGAGAAGATTATTTCAGATAGGGATGTGGAGTCACTTCTAGGTTTTGGCGAACCTTGTTTTCTGCACTAGGACTCAATTGAATATTAGCTCAACTTATCATCCAGAAATGGATGGGAAAACTGAAAGGGTGAATCAAGTATTGGAAGACCTACTTACGATGTGTTGTATTGATCAACAGTACAAGTGGGAAGACTATTTTCCCTTAGTTGAACTTGCTTAAAATAATTCTTATCATTCTACAATAAAAATGGCTCCTTTCGAAGCTTTGTATGGCCAAAAGTATCAAGATCCTTTAAGTTTGGATAAAGTTGAGGATCGAGTGAGTCTTGGGCCAAAGATGTTGGCTGAAATGGATGAGCAAGTTAAGATTGTTAAGAAAAGGTTAACTAATGCTAACTATAGATAGAAAAACTACGTTGATGCTAAGAGAGAGCCCCATAATTTTGCCTTAGGTGACAAAGTGTTGTTGAGAGTGAAAATTCACAAGAGCTCCATTCAATTTGGAATTGAATCTAGTAGCTTATCAAATCATGTTGCCACTAGCTCTTGTCAGAATGCATAACATCTTCTATGTGTCCTACCTTAAAAAGTATATATCAAGGGATAATCATGTGATTGATTGGATTGATTTACAAGTATGAGACCTCAGAGTAGTAATTATAGAGCCCATCAAAGTGCTCAAAAAATGTAAGCTTCACTTACGAAATAGAGAATTATTGCAATGCAAA
>VDFB02013439.1:0-22073 GCA_007258455.2 Sequoia sempervirens | reverse complement strand
CTGATCTCAGGTGATTTGACACTCATGGTATCCTCTTGTGCATAGGCCACTCTTTTCTCATTGCTAGAAGAGGATGCTTTCTCCAGGCATCTATAAGCAGGGTGACCTAGCTGATTGCAATGATAACATTTCATGGTGGCAAAGTAAGAGTTACTTCTACCTGCTCCTCTTCCTCTGTTTGAACCTCCTTGAGGTCCTCTTCCTCTATTAAATCCTCCTCTTGAAGATGTTTCACCTCCATGCTCAGTACGCTTAGATTCTCCTTGGGTTCTTTGATCATTACCTCTTCCTTGGTAACCTCCTCGGGCCGTCTCCTCTTTGATCTCTGCCTTTACTCCTCTACCTAGAGGACCTGATCATGTTTCCTTTATTCTTCTCTTCAATCTTTATAGCTAGTCGATAACATTGGTGGACTATCTTGGGGTTGGTAGCCATCTCTTCCTATATGTTCCACCTCAAACCATTGAGGTACCTAGCCACTTTTAGGCTCTCATCTTCTGCCACATTTGATCTCAAGCAAATCTTCTGAAATTCTTCAGTATAGGTGTTGACATCTTGATCTTTTTGTCTTAAACTCTGTCTCTTCTTGTGAAGTTGGATCTCATAATCATCTAGCATATATGCTTCTTTCACTTTAGCAACCATTCCTTTCCAGGTTGATATGGGCTGCTTGCCTTCTTTCTCCCTTTCAGTCTGGACAAATTTCCACCAAGTTAAAGCTGATCCTCTCAACCTTGATTTTGCAACCTTCACTTTTTGTGCTTCAGTGACTCCATCACACTCAAAGTGGTTATCCATTCCATCTATCTAGTCCATGACCAGATCAGGATCCATCTTTCCATAGAACAACAGTATGCCCTCAAGTCCTTTTCCACCAAGGGCTTTTAATGCCTTCAAGAAAGGCTCTTCCTCCAAAACAGGGTCAGGTTCAGGGACTTTGTCCTCCTCTGCAACCTCTTCTTCCTTTGGCACTATTCCTTCCAACCTTGCATTGTTCAATGCCTTCTCCAATTGCTCAATTCTTTCTTTTAGGGACTTGTTGTCCTCTTCTTGCTCTTCAACCTTCTTGGCTAACTGTGCATTTGTCACCATGGCTGGGGTTTCACTAGACTCAACTTCAGACATATAAGTTGCTTTCCCAAATCTTTCACTGCTCTGATACCAATCTGATAGAAACAAGGTTGGATTGAGTCAATCACTAGCTCAATGCTCTGGGTCTTCAGTTGATAACCCTTGGTGTTTCTCTCCACCACTCCACCTATAGGTCCCCAAAATAATTAGGACACCCCTGGTCCTTGCTGCCAACCCTGCTATCAAGTTCCAAATCGTTCACAATGCTCAACCAAGCATTTCTTGGTGCTTTTCCTCTCTTCACCAACTAGCCCTTAATCAGCTTAAAGACTACAGCATTCCAAGTGTTTCCTAATCTGCATTCAGGGGTGTGCATAGGTTTTCAAAGTTTTAAAACAGCCTAGGAATGGCTCCTGCCCAAGCAAAAGACTCCATTCTTCTATCGCTTTCCTTAAACCCTAGTTTAGGGTTTGGAAGGGCTACTATAATTAGGTCTCCACAAACAAAGCAAATGCTTAATACTCCTCCCTGCTCAATGAACACCACAACTTCAAAGAAGGAACCCTGGCTAAAATTTGGAGCATTTCAAGATTCTTTTGGTTTCTGACCTTCTCAGGCCGTACACAAGGCTATCACCGTTTTTGAGAAATTTAGGGCTTTTCAAGCCTTTTCTTGGACACACAAAGGACTGTCCTCTTTCTCCAGCCACCAAATGATTTGATAATGTATCCTACCTCTTGTCAAAGCTTTGTAAGGTCCCCTACAACCACTGTACTCATTTCTTTAATGGAGATGCAGCACCCCTGCAACGTGGAAACAGATTTTGCACAATCTTTCCCTAACCGGGTGTTGATGAACTCGCCTAGGGAAAGTTTCCTAGCATGCTACCAACACTCATAAAGGCTTCTTTATTTACACTATATACAAATATGGAGTCTAACTTAGTTTCCACTGCTTCCATACTTCCTGGTACGGGCAGGAAACAAGTTAAAACCCCATATTTCTGGTCTTTACCAGTCCAAAACAGCAAAACAAAAAAAACACAGTATTTACAATAAGATAAAAGTGATGGAAAAAATAATTAAAATGCCACAAGAAATGTTTTGAAAGGTTCACTACATGCTTTTAAATGTAAAAATATTTTTTAATACATCTCTTGTGCTGTCCCGCAAGAAAAAAATCAAAATTCAACAAAAACACCGTCTCTTCTATTCTCATGAAAACTGCCACACTCAAAATCCTCCAACCCTTCAAAGGTCGAGAAAAACTTTTACAATGCTTTTGGAATGGTTAGGTTTCCAATTTTTGCCTGAGAACGGCTAAAAGCCTCCTGTTGTAAAACACAGTGTGTTTTGCAAACTTTTACAAAAACTTAGGAAATGACCACAAAAACATTTCCCACTTTATTCAACTTTTCCCTAATGAACCAAAAGGTCCTCAAACACAAGCTAAAGGTGTTAAATACCTTACACAACAAAAAGGAAATTGATTTCAAAACAATACTTCAAAATATGCTTTGAAATATGGCACCTTGGCGTGTGCTCCCCGCATCACTAAGGATTAGCACACCTAGTTGTGTTTTGCTCTTTGGGCAGATCGCACCCGTCACAAGGCCTCCCTGGGTGATTCCCCATTCCATCTTGTCTATGGCTTGGAGTTTTTCTTTCCCATGCACTTAAGGATCCCTACCCTCCAATTTGTCAACACCTTTTATGAAGAGGGAGACTGTCAAGAAGCTCTTTTAGCTGAATTACTCCACTTAGAAGAAGTTTGTGACCGAGCTATTGAAATTTTTTCCAAATATCAAGGCATAGTTAAAAGATGGTTCGACCGAAAAGCCAAAGTTAAGGCCTTTAGAATTGTTGATTTAGTCCTTTTTTGGGACAAGGCCCATGAAAAGAAAGGGGTACATAGCAAATTCAACAAGCTCTGGCTTGGCCCCTTTCAAATATTTGAAATCTTGGGAGATAATGCTTTCCACCTCAAGACACTAACTAGTGAAGATGTCTCGTTGCTTGTCAACAGGCAACACCTCAAGCATTATTTCCTTGCCTGAGCTCTTCTGATTTATTCCTTGTAAGTACCTATATATAGGTTAGTCTAGGTTTCCTTTGTTTCATTGTCCCACTTTGCTTCTGTTTTTCTCGTTCTCTCGACTTTCTTGTTTTGCTGAGGGTGTTCCTTTGTTTTTGATGCAGTGGTCACGCTCGGTTTGACGAACGATTCGCTTTATTTCCCACTCTTTATGTTCTTTGGATAAATATTCACTCCCAACTATTAATCTTTGATTGCTTATGTGGAGTGGTTTCCTTATTTGAACTCAGATTTGATCTAGAACATGACCCTTGGTTGAATCCTTTCACACTCATCTCAGATCATGCACAAAACGCTCACTAAATTATTTTTGAAGGACTATACAGTGGTTGTTATGAGGGCCAAGCAAGTGAAAAATCTTAAGTCTACTCTAGTGGCCACTGTGATTTCAAGCCCACAATAAGCTTTGATGCTTACACGGTTGAGCAAGAGAAAGAGCACTAAAAGGAAATATTGTAAAAAGAAAAAATGAAAGAAAGTAATGAAAATAAAGCAACTGTGTGGGTGTGCGAACAACTCTATAAGGGATATGGATGCCCAGCTGGCAGTAGAGAAATGTTCGTGGGGTCACATCAACAACACCGTCGAGGCTATGGATGCTTAACTAGCAGCAGAGCAATGTCTAGGTTACTTTTGGGATTAAACAATTTATGTAGCTTGCTTTGCCTAATTAATGGTCATTTTTCATAGTTTCTAAGAAAAGGGAACAAACTCGCCATATAAACACACTTCTGAGATGCTCCCATGATCTAATTCAGCTAAGGATCCCTGTTCTCTTTTGAGTTCCTCTATTCACTTATGGAAACCAGCTCCTAGTCTGCGAAACCAAGGATTCTGGGTTCTAAATGAGTCTTTATCCTTAGAATGCTCAAGAGAATTCTCTCAGTAGAGTCGCCATTTGTTGTTCCTATAGCACACATGCGCCGTTCAAAATGGGGACTCTCTCTTTTCACCTTTGTCAAGTAGCTTTTTCCTTTGTCTCATTTTGCATGCCCCCTATTTTGAGTCCCAATTGGTCAAGGAGTCATAAAGCTACCATCTTGAGTTGAACAAGTTTCACCACCCTTGAAATTTTCTTGTCTTTTGCCTTCGTGGAGCTCACCTGGAAGTTTTCCTTAAGTCTTTAAGACTAGCATCTTTCTCTAGTTGCAGGTTCGCCCATGCAGGCCGCCCTTGACGGGATTTTGTTCTGCCTTCATCATTTTTATGGCAGCCAAGTCGGGGCATCCACTTGCATAGCGGGTTTTGCATCCTATGGTATCATCCCTTTTTCTGATTTGCTAAATGATGAACCTTTGTCTGTCGCCTGCCTCGTGAGCTCCGACCTTCCTGCTGCCAATCGTTTTGAAAACTGCATCCACCAACCTCGTATATCATCATACAACATTAAATGCAAGTAATAAATGTCAAAATTGCTATAAATAGTAAGAGCTCGCCTGCCATTTTCACTCCATTGGTCAATTTTTTTTCAAAGCTCTGCATTTAGTCGCCGCCTTCATGCTCGTGTGTCCTCATTGCAGATCAAACCTTGTAGCCATTAGACTCTTCACAAGTTCTTGTGGGATCTTTAGGTAGGTTTTCCATCATCGCTCTAGTCATGTGTTTTTTTATGGGTTTTACAAAAGTTATAAAATATTGAAAAGGAAAACCTTAGAACTGGTTAGAGCACTAAAATCCGCACAAAACCAACTTCTTGAAAATTTGAAAACCCTTCAAAACCATCCATTTAGGGCCACACAAAACTTGCCTCCTTGTTCGTCATTCTTTACCAAGGCATTCATGCCCTTGCAGCCCATAGTACTCCTCCTGCTATCTAGACTTCAACCAAAAAATTGAGGTCTTCACCCTTGGCGGGTCTGTACATGTGAATGGACACCCCTTTTCATCGTGCCTTGTTGGAACAAAAAGGAAACTAAGTGGAAACCTATCCTTGGGACTGTGCAGGTTTGCTCTTGCGGACTTTCGCATGTGAGTGACTTCTCATTGTTTGTCGTATTGGAACAACCACCCAACACATGCCCTTTGCCCTATGGGTCCCGCCAGCTTCAAGTCCATTGAAGTCATGAAATGATGAACTCGTTTGCAAGTATTCTGATGTGGACCTCCTCACCCTCATTGTTGTCACTTCTAATGCCATCGTTAGTGGCTAAGCTAGTCCTTCGGCCTCGCAGACCTCGCTTCTCTTGTCATTGTCCCAATTGCTTGAAATTTGTCTAAGACCGAACTTCCTTGCCGGTGGAACATTGCAAGGGTCCATCTACGGGCTGCCCCATTCTCCTTGTCATTCCAAACAGTCGATCACCCTTGCCAATCCACTTTGCGGGCTCCACTTTGCTCATTTCCATTTGACTTCATTGCACAACAATCAGCTAAGTGTTTGATGCAGGTACTCTAGTGCAGACTGTTGCCTGCAGTCTACCGTCTTGTGACCACCATTGCTAAATTGCCATGCTTGACCTACCACCTGCCCTAGGGGGCCTGAACCCGTCTCCATCATCCTGCTCTCCAACAATTAATGCCAGGATCTTTTGCGGACCTACCTATGCTGGTCACTCGTTGTGGGAAGCTGCTTTCCCTCTATTGTCACAAAACATCTGTGAGGCCTGCCTTTCTGCATTGCGGACCCTACACCCTACATCTCCCTTTTAGCCCTAGAAAGTGAAATTGACTAAGTAAAATTTAATGTAGATTTAGAAGTGTGGACCACTGTTCTATCTTGGTCGATCCAAACAGCCACCACCTAACGGCATCCTGCAAGTTCCTACCCACACCATTCCGAAGGACTTAAACTTTGAAGCTAAAATGATGTCATCACTCCTACCTGCGGGTCCCGCAATGTAGGATTCCATCATGCCAACATTGTTCCAAATGGTGGAGCTCCAAATGACCAAGACACCACCTTCCTTTGCACCCTTTTGACCCACACCCTTTGACCTACATGAGAAGTAGTTGAACAAGCACCTCCAAGACTTCAAGAATGATGGACCTGTGTCCCAAAATACCTTAGCACTTTGGTGGGCCTCGATTATAGAATGAAAATCTTGATGTGGTTGGTTGAATGCAGGCCGCCATGCCCTCTTCATGTCTCCCTATTGCCATCTCTAAAACAGCTGCCAACCCAGGGAAACCCACATCCCTGGGCTCACATTGCCCGATCTTCTCCAAACAAGAGTCAAATGATGATTTTGATGAATGTTATGGTCTTTGGAAGATGAATTATTTGATCTAATATTTTTTTTGTAGGATTTCACTAATGTTCCCTTCATTTTACACGTGAATATGCTTAATGCACCTTTGCTTGCAGGATTTATGGAATTAGTTGTAGGACCATCGGGGGCATCCATAGAAAAAGATAATAGGAAGAAGACCACCAAGGTCCCAAGAGGGAAAGAAGATAAAGACCAGATGATGTACCAGTTCCACGAGGTGGAAATCACCTCCAAGGTCACATCTATGTGGGACTCAATATCAAATATGAACCTCAGCCATGTTGACATGGAGGAATTCAAACAGAGGGTCATCGCCAACCCCATTATAGATAATGCGAGGAAAATCAAAAAGAGTGGTTTGGAAAAGGCAGTCGGTTTCCCACCAGCTCTTGTGGTTCTAGAATTGGTAATGGCCTATAGAGAAACTTATCAGGAGAAAAGTAGCAGGATCGTTGATCATGATGGTAAAGTGTTGGCTGACCTGTCTGCCAAGTCCATAGGAAAAACATTCCACATCCCTATATTTGTCCCTATGGAGGAAACAACAAAGGAATATGCAAAAAGTATGTGGAAGGTTGATCCCCTAAAATGCAAAAAGCTAATCAACCAATATTGGTTAAAGGAGAAAAGGGGGAGCGTTAACAAGGTGCCCCAAGAGTTACTCAGAAGAGACTTTTATGAGTACTACCACAATTTGGTGACCTTTTTAAGTAGAGTCATGGGCATCCCCACCGTAGCCTACTTCCAGGACTAGATGTTTTACTTCATAGAGGAGATCATCAGAGGAAAGACCAAGTTTAAGTGGGCTGGAATGATCAGTAACAACTTGCATGAGTAGTTTGTGAGGGTCAAGAAGACCTCCTAATTCTATATGACTTCTTATTTGGTATATCTTTTGGCCGACCCATTTCCATACAAAGGTTTATTTGTCACATAGAGCCCAACTTCAAGAAGAGAGTTGAAAGAATACGACAGGCATCCACAACTCCAATACCAAAATTTCAAGAAAGACTACTACAGGGTGAATGATTCCTTTACTGGGCATATTATCAGACTTCTCATAGAGGATTTCGAGAGGAGTGACACACAGTTCCTGGGCATTCATTCACCAGTTGGATTCCTATTCATACAATTCCCCAAGTTCACCTACATTCGAACAAAAGGCTTCTCTAAGAGGCCATACAAGCTGCCCTGGTATCCAAATGACCGACTAATCCTGCTAGAGGTCTCAAGGTAGTTGCAAAATTCCCATACTCTCCTCAATGGAAAACACTGGGCAATAATATCATATCCCCTCACGTTTGGACAGGGAATGTATGCCCTCGTGGCTACCCAATGTGCTAATATTTAGAGGATATCATTGAATATAATCTTGGGCTCCACACTGCTCTATCGAGGATGGATCTAGACAACAAATTGAAGAAGTTTGTTGGAAGGGAATATTCCCTCTTGCATAGTAGTGAATATTTTTGGGCTAACTGTCAGAATGACAAAGAGGTACGCATGAGACATTGTATGTGTATGACCACCTACTTCGTTAAGACAACCAAACTATTCCTAGTATTGGAACATATCATAGAAGATGAAAACATTGTCATAGATCTAAGGTTCGATGTTGTTGCTAACCGGTCATTGCCACTAATTGATTGGAATGAGGAAGAGATCAACAACCTCGATATTCTGACAAAGCCAATAGAGCATAGAACGAGGCAATGGATCGATGCACAGATTGCTCAATTGAAGCTCCAAGGAGCTACATTGACATATCGTGAGTTTGAGGATGAGCTCGAGAGGGAAATAGACAGTGGGACTATTGTTGCCCCAATTGAAGATGCCCCACAATATCCTCCAGCCACTAGTTCAAGGAAGAGAAAAGAAGTATTAGAGCACCAAGCAAAACATAAAGTGTATTTGAGGAAGGCTTCAAAAGGTGAAACCTTGAAGAAGGTAGGCAGATTCTCTGAAATGCCCACAATTCAAGAAGACCCATTGCATGAAGGAGAAGAAGGCGAGGCTGAGCAACCAAAGTCACCGCCTGCTGCCTCCACTCTTGCCATCACTACCACTATTGCTACTCCTCCTCCTACATCTCAAGCATTGCATGCTTCCTCTCTGTCTGCCTTGGACATCTTAGTCCACCTTGCCTCCACCTCGCTAACTATCCCAATTCTGGTGTGAGGCTCCTCATCCGCTATTACCTCGCCATTCTCATCCTTCTTAATGTCTCCCTCAACTACCACCCCTTTAGCAACCATGGTTACCATGCCCACTCTTACTCTACTAGAGGCCTTCTCTCGACACATGCAAAATATACCCATTGAGCTCTTTGGATTACCGATGAACCCTGCTATCCAAGCTGCTATGGCTCAAGTTGTGGTTGGTCTCCCTATCCCCCCTCTGATAGAACCGCAAAAGATGGAGGCCACCATGCAAATCTTAGAGAAAATGGAGAGACAATAGAGGGAAGCTGCTAAAGAGATAGAGGAGGAACTTGAAGATCCCTTTAGGTACGACTACCATGAGCATCAAGAACATCAAAGGTGACCATAGATGAGGTGGTATATGAAGAAGAAGGGTCACAATCCTTAGAAGAAGATGTTGAGGACCCTAGTACCAAATATGTAGTAGAGTCCTCTGATCAAGAACTCGAATAGGTGTTGTCTAAACAACTCAAGTACATTGGGGAAGAGGTTGATAGGTAGTCTTCTGAAGAAAAGGAGGAAACTAGTGATGACATGGAAATATCTATAGAGCCTCCAGTAAAGGGACAAGATGAAGGCTTGAATCAAGAAGAAGAAATACCCCCTAAGAAGGAGGAGGAAGTAGAGAAATAAACTGAAGCTAAAGAAGAAGATAAGCCTAAAGAAGAGGTTGAATGAAAAAATCCTTGAGGCTAAACATCAGATAGAGCTCAGGAAAGAAGAAGAAAAGGCACCTAAGGTAGAGGATAGCCCTAAGGAAAACATAGCTACTACCAGGTTGTTCAAAGAAAAACCATATTCATCTGGGACTCAGATGAAGAAGAAGAAGAAGAAGAAGAAGAAGAAGAAGAAGAAGAAGAAGAAGAAGAAGAAGAGAAAATAGAACAAGAAGCTTCGGATCACAAGGAGAGGGAGATCCAACACGCTCAAAGAGAAGAAGGTGATCATGAATCACCAAAGGAGGGATCTCAGATGCTTGACTAGTTAGAGAAACAACTATAGAAGAAGACCCTTACTCTCATGGATCCTAAGGAAAGGCTAGAGGCTATCCTAGCATGATCTCAATAGGAGAAAAGAAAGAAAAGAAGTTGAGAGTTAGATCCCACATCATGAAGGATGCATTAGGATCGAGGATGGTGAAAATTGCCACCCTAATGATGGACAAAGGAGAAGGATTAAGTTATAATATCTCTACCATCGACCTGGGTACTGCTACATGGAGAAAAATATCGATCATCTCCAGGGATTGGTTACCACCATCGTTCATTAGATGAACAACGATCAATCCTCCAAGGAGGAATTGAAAGCACAACTGGCAGACCTCACTTCCTACATACAACAGTGGTCTTCTACCGAGGAACGACCAAGAACTAGACTAAGGCTACAGAAGAATGGTTCCAGCGGGTGATCTACAATGGTGACATGGGCATTGGCCATGTCGTCCATACAACCAACAAGTTTCGGGAAGTACAAAAGAAGCTTGAAGGCACAAAGAGAATTTGTAATAGATTCCCAGAACTATATAGGATTACATATCTTAAACTTCAGGCTATCCTCAAGATGCCCGAGAGGACTTGGGAAAAGGAGCTAGTTGACCATAGGAAAGGATGATTATTGGTTGGTCAAGACGTGGAAAATGGGCCTAGACCATAGAAGAGAAGTCTTGGAGTGGGTGCTACATAAAGTAGAGCTCAACCTAGAGTGGGTCAAAGAACATAGGGCAGATTGTGAAGAATATCTAAAGCTCATGACAGATTATGGCATGTCGTCCATCAAGCTAGACCACAAGAAGATTAGGTTGTATTTTCATAAGAAAATGGAGAATGGGGCCATAGACTCACTAACACTAGACTTCATGGACTTTGCTACCCGATCCTTCACCCAATGAGAGTAGGTAATAAAGAACATGCCCAAATGTACAAAGAATTGGGAGTTGGTCACTGGTAGATCGAAGAAACTATCCTTCCAAGTGCTCCAATCAGATATAATTGAGTGGGATGAACTTCAAGTGCTGATGGGAAAATTCATGGAGTATGCAACTGTCCAAAAAAATCGGTCATAGATGATGAGTTCCTCACAATGTAGTTGCAACCAAAAGGGTAAATCATTACAAGAAAAAAGTGCTACAATAATAGGGCACTAGAGGAAAAAATAGGGAAAAGAAAAGAAATGTAATTTTAAATTGTAAAATATTGGGTGTAGGTAAAACCCTAATTTGTAGTGAATCTTGGCCACACAATGAAATTAAATCTTGGCCATTTATTTTGCTTTTTGAAAACTATAAATAGGGGGTCTCCTCTCATTTTCAAAAAGAGAGTTGAGTTGTTGTAAAGACATGCTACTGAAATTCTAATAGAAAATTCATTGCTTTTGGTGGATTCTTGAGTTTCCTTCATGTTTCATGATTCATCTCCTCATAGTTGATAGATTTGAGTAGATTTAATTTGTTGTTCCATGTATTTTACATGCTTTTAGTAGTTTAGTGAATGTTGTTCATTGATGTTGAAGAATATTGTTGTGTTGATGCCCTTCCTTGTTCATGCTTTTTGTTGTTTGTTGATGATAAATAGTAGTGTAAAGCTAGTCTGAACATAGATTCATTGCTACACTTAAAATTTATCTTTCATTTATGCTTTATGGTGAATGAACAGTTGAAAATATGTAGACCTTAGAAGATAGCACTAGTTTCATGATACTGTTAGTTGATTTAGTTAAGTGGAACTTAGTTTCAGGAAGGTTACCCACTGTAGTATCCTCCATTGTCACTGTTCATTGGTAGTTGCAGATCTAGGAACTTCCTCCTCTCCCTTCCCTTTTGAATTTTCTTTGAAATGGTAACTTAGGAAATGTTCTAGCATCATTGTAAAGCCAAATCTGATGACAAAAGTGGAGTTTTAGATTGTTGTTTTGAACTTGCAGCAATTATACATCATCTTCAAAATCTTAGGAATTTCATTTAAGGAACCAATCTCCCTCCAACTTGACATAATCAAGGCTGCCCTATGATTACCAGAAAATCACATGAACCAATTGAGATATTCCAAGCAATTCATGACCTAACATCCGAGAGACCTTGGGATAGTTTTCTGCAATTCACTTGTAGGAAATTGTCTTTCAAGAGAGGTGATGCACTTATGCAATACCTGTGTTGAGAAGTGAAAAAACAACCATCAACAAGTTGATCGTCACTCAGTGGTTTTTGGAGGTATGCCTAAAGGACTTCCTCCTAAGAGGGATCATGATCATGCCATACAACTAGTTTCAAGGAGCTATCCACCCAACATCAAGCCTTATAGGTACCCACATATATAAAAAAGTGAGAGAAAAAATTGTTGAGATGCTAGAGGCAAGAATTATCAGGCATAGCCAAAGTGATTACTCCTTGAATGTGGTGATGGTACATAAGAAGAATGAAACTTGGCACATGTGTTCAAACTATAGTGTTCTCAACATGTACACCATTAAAGATAAGTTTTCTATTCTAGTCATTGATGATTTTCTAGATGAATTGAATGGAGCTATATATTTTACCAAGTCAGATCTTAGATCTAGTTATCATCAAATTCAAATTAAGGAAGAAGATATTTGTAAGACAACATTTTGGACTCATGAGGGTCATTATGATTTTTGGTGATGTCACTCAATCTTTCCAATGCACCATCTACATTCCAAAGTTTGATGAATTCCATTTTTAATAAATTCTTGAGGAAGTTTGTATTAGTGCTCTTCGATGATATATTGATTTATAGCAATACATGGGAAGAACATTTACAACATGTAGATCAAGCATTACAAATACTCAAAGATCATCAACTCTATGCTATGCCATCCAAGTGTGCTTTTGATCTTAACGAGGTGGAGTATTTGGGACACATTGTTTCACATGAAGGAGTAAAGGTGGATCCTAACAAAATTAAGGCTATCATAGAATGGCCTATTCCAAAAACCATTAAAAAATTGAGGGGTTTTTTGGGATTGACAGGATACTATAGAATATTTGTGAAGAATTATGGTCGTATAGCATTACCTATCATAGCGTTGTTGAAGAAGGATTCTTTTCATTGGAATGAGTATGCTAATGCAACATTTAAGAGATTGAAGGAGGCTATGTGTACAACTCCAATGCTTGCCACTCCAGACTTCACCAAGGACTTTATTGTGGAATGTGATGATTTAGTAAATGGCATAGAAGCAGTACTCATGCAGGAGGGCCGACCCATTTCTTGAGATTCATCAATTAAAGGGTAAAAATCAACTCAAACCTATTTATGAGAAGGGAGTACTAGAGATTTTTCATGCAAGTAAACAATGGAGGCCTTATCTAATGGGTAGACACTTCAAAGGTTAAGACAGATCATGATAGCCTAAAATATTTTTTGGAACAAAGATTATCTTCTGAAGAGAAACAAAAATGAGTCACTAAGATGTTGGGATATGACTTTAATGCAAGTGTAACAACCTCATATCACAAAATCACAAAATAATAGAGATTAATCAAAGAGAAAAACCATTTCAAATCAAATCTAAACTTATTTCATTCACATTTACACAAGTACAAATTTTCTCAATACATTTTTGAAATCAAATCTGCACAAATGTTCTCCTTATAGCTTCTTCTTGCTACTCCAAAGCTCTCTTTGTTGTTTTTTAAACCTTCACATGACTCCTCCAAAATCGGTGCACCTCTCACACATTGTCGCCTTGTCTTTCCTTCACTGGTGTTGCTCCAACCTAGAACAATAGCCCCCAATGACTACCTCTATAGAGGTATCTTTCTCCTTCCCATTCCTCACAAATTCATTCCCACGTTTTTCTTCAAAAGCCCCCCAAAAAATGCATTGAAAATAATCAATTATTGCCCCATAATGGGTGCCCAACTCTCCCCAAGCCTATCTATCCATATTATAAGTTTATGCAACATTAAATGAGATATTTGAAGCCTCCATTAACTCCTCCAAGTGTTGTCTTTAATCCCATGGGTGGATTTCTCTATTCTTGGCATTTTAAAAGCTCTTAAATCTTGATTTTTTACCTCTTTTATATTTCAAACGCCCCTCATATTATTTATGTAATTGATAAACAGTTATTGAAGGAACAAAAACCAATGTTTAATTTCTGTGACCCCCATAATACCTTTCCAAAATAAAATTGATCAAATTGATACTTTGGAAGTGTTAAATCAAGTTCCAGGAGACAAAAAAATGATAGTTCTCTTATTTGTAGTGTGCAAGCTTGGAATGGTACCCCATGGACCCCTACAAAAGGATTTTGTCCAAACCTTCACAGATTTTAATATTTTAAACTTTTTGAAAATTATCGACTTATTTAACAAACTTCTGAAATTAAAATCTCCCAAACTAGAAAAGGTATGACTTTGATCCTTTTTCACATTTAACGTGTGGTGCAGGAGTACCTTGACACAATTATGCCTCCTTGTGGAAATTTAGGAATTTGATTCAATTTTTGTGTTCTTACCTTGTATTAAGGTTATTTGAGTCATTTATCATTTATTTTAGGAGGTCATTTAAGAAAATGTTAAAATATGTCAATGTATCCAAAAGTTGTCAACACAAAAGTTCAAAATTGCAAAAAATGTAAAAAGTTGCATTAAGCAACAATTAGTTGTTAAGAGGTCATTAGAGACTAATCAATAATAGGAAGTTGAAAACAGTTGGAAACTGATTTTCCATGGTGTAAATTCCTTTAAAAATGATTTTGAACTCCTTTTGTGGTCGTTGGTGATTGATACCTTGAAGAAAATAATGAAAAAACTCTGTTTTTATGCATATTTTCCAGAAATTTGACTGTTTCAGGCTTGTGTACGGATTTGTACGGAATTTTAATGGCTCAAAACTGGTTGTAAGTTGAAGATAAATCAATCACCTTCCTTTTCAAATTGATTTCATGCATTTTAGTTAAGATTTGTGGAAGATACAATCATTTTTCTCAAAACTATCTAAATCCTGATCTAGGGTAAAAGTTTTCAGTAAAATTCGTGTTTCTCAAAATTTAACCGTTGGATTTTTCTCAAAATTGGAAAATATTTTGTAATGATATCCTCTAAAGTCTCACCAGAGCGATTGGATTAATTTTTGATATGTGAAAGTTATAAGTGACTGTTTGCATGCATATCTGGTTATTTCAATCTAATTTGTAACAAAGAAGTCCGGACAGCAAGCCTGTGTTCCAAAACAAGTGTACCTAAAAATGAAATATGTTTTTAATGGCCGAAATGGGTGCTCAAAAATGTATTTATTTTTTTGAGATTCAATCTGGTTTGAAAATTACACCCGATTTAGTGTTTTGATTCCCTTCAAGCAAAATTTGAGTTTTTGGTGCAAATAATTGGTAAATCTGATAAAACAGAGAAATAAGGTTGTGTAATTGATTTATTTCTGTCAAAATGATGATTTTGAAGATGTATGAAGGTCTGGTTTGAGTTTTATAAAGGTTTAGGGTCAAGTTTGGAGAGTTGGGCTTTGTAGCCATGAAGAAATTCAAAGAAATTGAAGTGATTTTCGTAAGGGATTGAATGAGAATTGTTTGAAGTATTGTTGTTTCTTCCTTTGCCTTTGCATCAACGTGCCACCTCCATGAATTCCCATACCAAAGTATTATAATCTAGTCCCTATGAGTTTACCAGAAATAATTTTTGAAATTTTCCTATGAGTCCTTAAAATAATAGTTTCACAAAAAATGATTTTATGTAAATATGAACGCACTAAGAGTTTTTCAAAGTTGAGAGATGCTACATGAACCCAAAAACACACCAAAACTAAAATTCAAACTTGAAGCTTTTTTTTGGTTAATGTTGATTGTCAATCTTCCCAGATGCTCCTGCATCAGACATGTTGGGTAGGAAAAATTTTGTGAGTAGAACTCACAAAATGGAGTAGAGTAGTAGAACTACTCTTTCAGGTTGTGGACAACCTACAATGAACTCCATCACTGATTTAGAAAAAAGGAATTCTTCCTTTGCCTCTTCCAACACTTAGTTGGGATACTTGTTATCCTCCTCCACTAAGTGTGCACTTTATTCATCCTTGTCGTGGAATCACATCCACCATAGATCATCCCCTTTCGCCACATCTCTCCTTCCCTCCTTTCCTTCTTCATGGGATCCAACCCACCACAAACCCACCACCTCCACCAAGTTCCTCCTGCGCCATCATCCACAATCTCTATACATAAATATGCAACATTTGCATACCCATTCACAACTGAAACTTCATTTTCCACTGCCGCAATCTCTTCTTTAAATGGTAAATAATCATCACCTCTAAACTCAAAATAAAAATTTACCTTAAATATTTTTTGGCTGCTCCAACATCACCTTCTTCATCCTCAAAACCCTCCAAATATTCATCTTCACAAGGTTGTTTGAATTTCTCCCAAGTAGTCATGTCCTCCAAAGGACCATTATTTGTTGCATCTTCTTTATTATTTTCATTTAAGATAACTTCATCCAACATTTTCCTCTCAAATAACCTATTTAGCATCCTCATCTCTTCTTTCAATAAAAGATGATCCTCTTCCTCACCAACTTTCTTATCAAATCTAGGACCATCCATGCTTACAATTTCTGATTGTAAACCTTCTTCATCCACCTCACATAATGCACTCCTTTCACACACTATCTATGCAACTTGCACCTCACCATCTTCTCCATTTGTGTGGGCTGCCCCCACATATTCTTCCTTACAATCAACCCCTGCTAAAGGGCTTCAATGCTTTCTCTTTTTGATCTTCTCTTTGATGTCCTCTTTCATGAGAACATTCTTCTTCCCATATCTCTCTTCTTGTATCCTCACTTCCTCCTCAATCACCTTTTTCAATTCATCTACCTTAGCTTTGGAGCTTTTCAAATTATTCACAGTAATTATTGTCCAATTTTTCCCAATATTGTTCCCAAAATAAAATTCTTATGGGCTTCCTCAAGACCTATCACATCCTCTCAATTGTTGCAATTTCCTCAACTCACATCACACACTTTGTAATTTGCAAAGACATTTCCTTTGCAGCTTCTTAGCTCTCAATTTCTCAGGGCTTCTCTCCTACTTGCAACAATCCTTTTGAGCTTTCCACAACTACCTCCTCTTTTCTACCCATAGGTCCTAGTGTAGACTGCCTCACATTTGGCAATCTATCCACACACTCAGGATCATTGGCTCTAATACCATTTAATGCAAGAGTAATAACCTCATACCACAAACTCACAAAATAATAGACATTAATCAAAGAGAAACACATTTCAAATAAAATCTAAAACTTATTTCATTTACATTTACACAAGTACAAATTTTCTCAATACATTTTTGAAATCAAATCTACACAAATGTTCTCCCTATAGCTTCTTGCTGCTCTAAAGCTCTCTTTGCCACTATTCAAACCTTCACATAGTTCTTCCAAAATCTCTGCACCTCTCACACACTAGCCTCTTGTCTTTCCTTCACCGGTGCTGCTCCAACCTACAACAATAGCCCCCAATGAATACCTCTATAGAGGTATCTTTCTCCTTCCCATTCTTCACAAATTATTTACCACGTTTTTCTTCAAAAACCCCAAAAAATGCATTGAAAATTATCAATTATTGCCCCACAATGGGTGCCCAACTCTCCCCAAGCCTATCTATCCATATTCTAAGTTTATGCAGCATTAAATGAGATGTTTGAAGCCTCCATTAACTCCTCCAAGTGTTGTCTTTACTCCCAAGGGCGTTTTTCTCTATTCCGGTCATTTTAAAAGCTCTTAAATCTTGATTTTCTTACTAAAGCTTTTATGTTCCAAATGCCCCTCATATTATTTATGTGATTGATAAATGGTTATTGAAAGAATAAAAACCATTATTTAATTTCCATGACCCACATAAGACCTTTTCAAAATAAAATTGATCAAATTGATACCTTGGAAGTGCAAAATCGAGTGTCGGGAGCCAAAAAAATGAAATTTCTCCAATTTGTACAAAAATTGGTGTGCAAGCTTGGAATGGTACCCCATGGACCCCTACAAAAGGATTTTGTCCAAACCTTCACGAATTTTAAAATTTTAAACTTTTTGAAAATTGCCAGCATTATTTTAACAAACTTCTGGCATTAAAATCTCCCAAACTGGAAAAGGTATGAATTTGATTCTTTTTTCACGTACCACCTCCATGAATGCCCGTACCAAAGTATTTTACTCCAATCCCTATAATTTTTCTAGAAATAATTTTCAAAAATTGCTTGTGAAGCCTTAAAATAACAGTTTTATAAAAATTGATTTTATACAAATTTGAACACATTGAGAGTTTTTCAAAGCTAAGAGATGCTACATGAACCCCAAAACATACCAAAACTAAAATTCAAACTTGAATCTTATTTTTGGTTGATTTGGATTGCCAATCTTTTCAGATGCTCTTGCATTAGACTTTGAGATTGCATATAAGAAAGGGAAGGAAAATATTATGGTAGATGCACTTTCTAGGAAGGATGAGAAAGATGAAGCCTTATTGTGTGCCCTTTCAATATTACAAGCAAACTCGGTGGAAGAAGCCAAAGAAAAGTGGCAGAATGATGTTGCAACAATTAATCTCGTCTAACAATTAAAGAGTGATCTTATTATTTCAGATAAGTTTTGTTGGAAGGGAGATACTCTTGGTATAAAGAGTGTTTGTATCTCTACAAGAATTCCACTCTTAAACACAAGATTCTCATAGAACTACACGAGTCTCCAATTGGTGGTCATTCAGGATTTTTGAAGACATATCATCAAGTCAAGCAAGATTTTTTTGGGAAGGACTAAAAGGTGATTGTGACATAAGGGGGATTCACTGCTTATGAGTCTCTTCATTCTCAAGAGAAACCCAGGGAGTGAACTTCCCTTAACCACCTCAAGAGTTATTGAATGAAGAAATTGCAAAGAAGGTCATATCAGGAATAACTATTTAAGAAGATTGCTTTAGGGTCTAAGAGAAATATTTCAAGATCTTTTCCTCGGAAGCCATAGCTCTTGACCAGAGGACAACAACATGGTATCAAGATGCCAGCGTGGTGTGTTGGGGTCCAAAGAATGCACTAGCATCCAAGGCAAATAGAGAACCAGAACCTTGGAAAGAAAAGCTAAAATCTTACTATCGTACACAAATCCAAGGTCTATTTGATAAAATAGATAAATAAAAAGTAGGAAATGAAATAAAGTACAAAGAAGAGCCAATAGTGAACCTACAAATGACTACGTGCTTGAAACCTTTCTCCAAGCTTCACTCTAGCAACCTACACACAAGACAAATGAGGTAAAATATTGGGGTTGTTTCGGGGCTTGCCACAATCAAACCCCGATTTTGGTGTTCCCACCTCCATGGATAGCTGGATAGATAGAGAGAGTAAACAAAGTAAACAAATAGAGAGTGGTGAAAACAATCCCCACTCGAGGAGGAGAACCTGCACCACAAAATAGCAAGTAAGCAAAGTAATCTATTTGCAAATAGATAGGAACAAGAGAATGTTACCAACAGTCCTCAACCCCTGCTTGAACACACAAACACACCATTGAATGCTTGGAAGAGAGCTTTGGATGTTAGAGGGACCTTAGAAGGAGTAGCTAAGAGTAGAATGAGATTGAAGGAGTGAAGTGTTAGAATGAGATAAAACCCCCCAAAATGAGGGCAAGAAAGGGAGTTTTGTTGCTGCAAGGGTGGGAGGATCCATTACACTCAAAAACATAACTATAGGGACACATGTCATGAGTCAATATTCTAGGGGAAATTAAGATTCCTCATTTCAAACTTGTAAAACTGCTAGGACACTAGCATGCCACGTAGACATCTGCACACTACATAGGTGTCCAACACATCAGTTTTCAAGAAATTAGGTGGTAGATTGTTAGTGCTTCATCATTTGACCTCATGGAATTGGAATCACAAAATTTTGACCCATGAGGTTCTTATCATAAATGCACTTAGGTGTAATAAATGCAAGGCAAAGTGCTAAAATGTGAAATTTCCCCTAAGGTGCAATTTTACGACATTACATCTTTCCCCCACTTTAGTGGGCTCGATTTTGAGAAAAATTAGCCACACTAAAGTAGAAAAGAGACCAAACATTAAAAACTTGAAAATTTTACAGATTTGCATGCCAAAAGGATACTATAGAGGACATAGAGGTCGAGCAGGAAGGTACAAGAGATGCCCCTAGTAATCAAACTCAACAAAATATACAACATCTATCTTGAAAAAGTTTACAAAGTTTGATTATGTAAAACTCAAATTTTAAGTTAGTCCAAAAAATTTTGAGGAAGCTACCAAGGCAAGAAGAATGGTCAAGAAAAATTTCAATGGTTCAGAAGAAAAATATGGTAAAGAAGTGACTGTTTTCCCCCCCCTGAGTTTTCCCCCAGCCTAGTGGGGTAAAATTAGGAGAAACGAAGGGACCACGATCATCAAGAAAAATGGGCCTTGAGGGGCCTATATATACCCAGGTGGGACCCTAGAAGAGCCATTTTCACTATTCATCATGTGATTTTTGTTGAATTTTGTGAGAGAAAAGTTAGCAAAATTCCACACAGATGTGAGTACGAGGAGCCCAAGTTGGACCAGTTGTGGCGGGATGTCTGCGAGGGTGTCAAGCTGGACTAAGTGAGTCCCCAAAATTCATTTTTAGTGCATTTATTGAGATATTTAGCTAGATTTTTAGAAAAATAAGAGCGTAAGCATCCCAGTTATACATGTGTGTCCTCTTAGCACACCAATGTCCCACCAATGCATTGGGGTCCTCTAGTTGCACTGGAATCCAACCAAATTTAATGGTAGACCCTAGGATGACATCGCGCCACACATACATCTACATGATGTGCCTATGTCCCAGAGGCACTACTTAGTAGTTTTCAAAATTCTCCACTTCGGGTAGTCTAACTTGAACCTTTTTTTTACTTTTATAGGACTATCTAGAGATGAGGGAGCACCCTGGTAGGCGGGTGTTATGCCTTGTCTGAGATTAGTATCAATGGCTATTTGATGGAGAGAAGATGCTTCTATGGCAGGTCAATCTATGGTGTGTCTATCGGATGCCAGAGATGCTCTACCATGACCACATGTTGATGGCACTTATGGAGTGGTGGGATTTCACCACCTCAACTTTCCACCTCCCGACGAGTGAGATGACTGTCATGCTAGAGGACGTTTATCGCATTCTGGTCTTCCTATCCATGGGCAGAGAGTCATCATTAAAGATATACATTCTACTTGGGAGTAGGAAAATGGGTTCCAGTAGTACTTGGGTCGCACTAATGGTGGTGACCAGACCGACAATATCTATACTTACTAGTTAGAGAAGGTCAGTGCTATAGTGCCCTTGTTATGACATATTATGGTCATCACCATGGTTGTGCAAGTCAAGATAGATTCACGGGGCTCTCACCATCATGGGGGAATTATGCAAACTATCAAAGAGATGGAGGAGCACAGGACTATCTTCATGTGGGGGCACAACATGCTCACACACCTATACCACGAGTTGGGCAGGTATGTGCATTAATATTTTTAGAGTCTAACCACATGCACCTTACTAAAAGTGTGTGTTGGGAATAGGATGCCATTTAATTGCAATCCTAAACATATTTCATGTATCTAAGTCCTTGGAAAGCATCCCAACACTAGGATTAGAAAGAGATTAAATTTGAATGAGATGAACATGTAAATTGACATTTCTAATTATTCCTAAATGATAGGAACATGTGGGGACACCCAAGAAGAGCTCCTAAAAAATAGGATCACATGGGGCGCCCACATGGAAGGTGGAATCCACCTTGCTTAAGTTAACTATTTGAAGGATAGATAACACTTCAGTAATGCATGTAAAGATCCTACAAGTTAGGGACTGATATTTACATGAGTGGAGTTCAGTTCAATTCATTTCAATATTAGTTTAGTTCAATTCAATTCAATTCAATTCAATTAAGTACAGTTCAATTCAATTTAGTTATGGTTCAGTTATCTTCAGTTGCATGTAGTTAGTTTGAGTTGAATGCTAGTTGACTTAAGTTGCATGACTAATGACTTCAATTGCAAGACAGATAATAGGTGGATACATTCAGTTAGTGGGGATGATCAATCATGCATGATGACTAAGATTGACTTGGACCCACCTTGGGCGCCCAAGTTGGTATCTTTGTCAAAACCTTTTTCATGAGAAAATATTTACAAGGCTCAGTTAACTGGGCCCATTCTTGGGCACCAACTTTGAGGTGAAGCTTACAAGATATTTTCTCAACCAATGTTCAGTTAAGTGTTCAGTTTGGGGTGCCTAAATTGAGGAGACTTTGGTTTTGACTTCATGTTACAATGTGGAACTCTACTTGCACAATCTAGGCATGGTTTTTTGTGAGGAGCTTTATGCACCTGTATTTGATAACTCTTATGATTTTACATGCTCATTAATTCTCTATTTATTGCAGCAATTGTATCAAATTTTATTGTAGGATAGTAGGTTAGTAGGTATAGCTTGTGCATGTGTGAGGTTTTAAA
>VDFB02013435.1:183708-232114 GCA_007258455.2 Sequoia sempervirens | reverse complement strand
GATATGTCCAAGGGACCAATTATTGGTGATGAATCATATGTATTATATTGTGGAATGAAAAATGAGTTAAATAATGGTTCTTGGTAAGGCGGTACAATTGTGTTGTTTTGATCATATGGAGGATTTTTTGAATTGGTAGGTGGTGGTGTGAAGGCATTGTATTGGCCATATTGATTTTGATTGAAAAAAATTTGTTGAGGGTTTGGTTGCAAGTTTTGTTGTGCAAAGATTTTTTCTTGCAATCTTGTAGTTGTCATTGTGCTTGCAATTGTTGTAATTTTTGCTGTGTTTGTTGATATGTGATGCCTTGTTGAGAGGACGGAATGTGTGGTTGATGTTGTAGAAGATTTTTTTTTTTGGCGATTTTGTGAATTGAATGAAAAATGACCTTTTTTGTTGATGTTGTGGATGAATGTTGTTTGTTGATGATTTTGTGAAGTGAAAATATGACCTTGTTGTTGATGGTGTGGAGGAATGTTTTATTTTTGTGGCATGGAATTTTGTTGAGGAGATGCTTGATATTGATATTGTTGTTGATGTTGATGAGATTTTTGATTTTGTTGTTGTGGATGTTGAGGATTTAGCTGATTTTGATGATGTTATTTTTTATTTTGCTACTGTGGATGTTGATATTGGATATGTTGAGATTGATGATATTCAGGTGGCCGATTTTGATATTAAGGTGGTTTATTTTGAGATTGAGGTGGTTTATTTTGAGATTGAGGTGGTTGATTGTGAGATTGAGGTAGTTAATTTTGAGATTATTGATGTTGATGTTGAGGTGGCAGATTTTGAGATTGTTGATGTTGTTGAGAATTAAAACCATTCAAGCCCAAGTTTTGAGAAGGCACATTTACCCCATGACTTGTCATGTTTGAACCTCGAACATTGAATGTTGGTGGTTGTTGATGTTTTTGAGTGTTAGGATTATTCAAGCTCAAGTTTTGAGAAGGTACATTTACCCCATAATTTTTCATATATTTTTACAAAGATTCATTATCGTGAGGTTGATTTATTATTGCTAGGTATGCAAAGGTTTCATCTCAAGGTTTATCTTTGAGTGTATTGACATGAAAATTTTATGGAAGTTTAGTCCCACTTTGTGCTAGTTTCAACAGGTACAAGCTGGGATCTAGATTCATCATGGTCTCTATGATGTGATGAAGAGTTGGATCTTATGACATTTGAAGAAGTTCATCGGGGGTAAATTCCTTATGTTTATTTGTAGTCATCTATGTAAATTGTTTCAATTTGTGATGTTTGAGGTGGCAATTGAACTTAATTTGTGGTATTAAGAATTCCGTATTCTAAATCTCAACTATTTGTAGTCATTGGAATGTTTGACACAATTTGATTAGCCTCCATGTTCTTTTTGGATTGTGACCTAATTGTGAACACACAAGTTGTGACCTCCTTTAGATATATTGATGATGATGTTTTACTCAAATATTTGTGTTCAAATGTTTCCTCAAATTTGGATAAAAGTGACACCTTAACTAATTTTGGACCAATTGTTTAAAATGGAATTTGGTTGGATGAAATGGTATGAAACATTCAATATAGACAACATTTTGAATTAGATCTAGGATTTGTTTTTTATTTTTATGATAATGAATTTGCAACCTTAAGAGTAGACTTGTGACTCTAAGGTATGCTAACTCACCATGATTTGATAATAATTTGACTTCATACTTGAAAACTAGATTATTTTTCAAGAAATATGACAAATTAAGAAGTGACGTGTGAAGATCTAGTTTCAAATGGATAATGTCTTAAATCAAGTTGTTGTTTGAGTGAATTGAACTTGATGGTTTTTCTTGTTGTTTCAAAAAGGTTGATCCAAAATAAAGGCTAGTGAGGTTTTGATGTTTCCAAAATGAAGCTAAAAGACATAATTTTGTTGATGTTTTGAGTAATTCAGATAGTTATTAGTTTAATTTTCATGAATTTTAGACCATTTAATGTTTGTAAACCAAAATAAAAAATCAGCAGAGTGTTTTGAATTTTATTCTTTTGAAGTTTTGAAAAAGGCATCATTTTATTTTTTTGCAAAGGCATCAGTATTTGCAAAGGTATCAATGTTTGACGACAGTGTCAGACTATCCAAACAAAGGTGTCACTATGCAAATTTCTATTTACTCTGACAAATGTATCGTGATGTGAAAAAGTATCAATGTACAAACAAAGGTGCCAATTTAATAAAAATGGAAGTGTCAATTTGTATAAAAGCACCATACTTTTGGGACAAATGCATCGATTTGTTAGAGGATGATCTTTAATTTATGTGACTTGACCTAGTTTGTTTGATGTTTTAATTTTGCAAAAACACAGTATACAATGTTCATGTAAAACTGATTTGATTAGGTGATTAGATGCTTTTCACATGTCCTTCTTCCAAAAGGCCACACTAAAGAGTGTCACAAGGTCTCCACAAGAATACACATCATGAAGAACAACCTATTTAGTGGTATTACAAGGATTATCCAACTATAGTAGGCTCGCCAAACTTGTGTGTTAATCTGAATCCAAGGAGTGGGTAAATAGGGTATGCTAAGGTCATGTACCACCTTAAAGCTTATTTCCTTGAATGGATTAGATCCTAACAAGACACCTTATCACCTCAACCAAGGACCATACATGGTGAGTAACTTCTTGTGTTGATAGCACCACAATGCACCACTATAGAGGATGTTCAATAGGTCTTATAGGCTTCTAAATGAAAATGGTTCTTAGTGGATGGAACATCCATGAATACTGTCGACTACTTAGGCATCTCCTTGGAATCCAGAATTACCCTGGTTCCCTAGAAAAATTCTAGCACGCTACATGCACAAATCAAACAAATGTCGCTCTCATCCAATTTCTATAACATGTCAGAAAACATCACTTTAGGTCAATCCCTTGGGTTCTTAATAAAGATGTATCCCAAGGCAAGCCTCCTACAAACAAATGGAAGAATTCATGTTGCTATTTCTAATCACCAAGATCACACTAGGTGTAAGGAGAGTGGATATGTAGACAAATCCTTCGACTAAAAAGAAAAAGAAAATGCATGTTGAAGATGTTTATCTTCATCCAAGTTTGCACTAGGCGCGGGGGGAGAGGATACCCATCTGAAACCTACCAATCATGGAATACAAAGCACTCACTTGTTCATTTTAAGCATGCACCAAGGATCAAATATTTGGTTAATTTTAAGCACCAAATCCAAAGTGTGTAAGTTGTATTATTCTTTTTAAACCCAAAAGAAAGATGAATTTATTTTAAACCCAAATGAAAGATGTAAGTTGTGTTGTTCCTTTTATTGCACCAAAGTAAAGATGAATTTGTTTTAGAGAACACCAAACACCAAAATTTAAGTATTCCTGAGTTCTAAGCCATAGTGATCAAAATCACTAGTTATATTCCAACTCCAAGCTAAGTTTCTTGCAAAAAAATTAGCCTAAAGAAATAAAAAACAACAAATGTTAAAGTGTTAGGGTTAGATGAAAAGCCAATTTGATGACCTCCTAACTTAAACCCATTCATTCCACAATATTGAGAGATTGAATTAAGCAATGATTATTTACTTGAAACTAATCTTCCCTAAGGTCGATGGAGCAAACTACATGACCCAACACAAGATGGAGAACAAGAAACTTTGCAAGAATAAATATTACTATTCAAGGTGATAGTATAAAACTCCAACGTGAGATGGAAAGAAAACAACATTCAACCTTGAATGCAAATAGAGATTTGATACCTCCCAATTTGTATGCAACGATTGTGGAACATCAATGAATACCCACAAATGCTATATGATGCAACAAAAAGTTACGATATACCACATAACCAACATAGCGAATGAAGCAAGATGATGGTTCAATTAGAACAGACTAATTCAAGAATAGAACAGTCTCTTCCCTTATACAAGGAATGTATTAAACCAATGATGGCACGACAAAAACCCCCTGCTTACCAATGCTCCTACCAACACACAGTTTACATAGACAAGTACTTTCAATAACTAATTTATACAGAAATAATGTTTATTAAAATCAAATAGCAATACATTTGCATTGTTCTTATTTTCATAAAATTCACTCTTCTCTCTCAAGTCTATGCACTCTATCTCCCGCTACTCATTGTACTCTTCTGCAAACCATTCTATGTGTTCGTTGCTGCTACACATCTCCCTTAAATTTCTCTGCATCGATCTTTACCCAAACCTCATTTCCAACCAATCAGTCTCTCTCAATGGTTATTGGCCTCTCTCACAAACTTTCAGCCTAATGCATTTCAGAATGGTCTTCTCCACAAGAATTGATTCCATCGATTTGGGACACACTGAGTCTTGCCTCCCACTGTCCTTATTTTCAAAATTGCAGCCTCCTCTATTCTCTATTCTTTTTGTCTCGTATTATCTTACTAATATCATTCTCTTACTTGGCAGCGAGAACACACACACCCCCAAATTGAACCATCCTCTCTCAACATTCTTGGTAACTGCCATCTTACTGGCATCCAATAAGGAAGGAAAATAATTTCTTGCCTCCACCTAAAGCCTGCCAGATGTTTCCTCTAAAACCAAAGAGATCAAAAACTGAAATTATTAAGGAAAACCAAAAACTGGAGCAAAACAAACCAAAACTTGTAAACTAGACCGATGCCCCTGCATCACAGTTTCAAATACGATAAACCCTAAAAATTAAGCTTACTGTTATACCTACAAAGGCATCACTTTATCAATGCTAATGTGTTGCTTTGTTAGACAAAAGTGTCGCTCTGTCAAACAAAGGCATTGCTTTATACTTCTGCAAAGGCGTCAAGAAGTTACAAAGATGTCACTATTTGCAAATGTGTTGCTTTGATACCTATAGAAGAACATAAAATGTTAGAAAACAAAGGCATCGATGTAATGCAGAGGCATTTCCCTTTGAGTTGCAAAGACATCAGGCTTTGCAAAAGTGTCACCCTATCACTTGCAAAGGCATTGATATGCTTTTGGAACCTCCAATGTCTGATAAAACTCAAACAAAACTAATTAGATAGGGATGTGGGTCCTATTGGGCATGCCAAAATGTACTTGTATATTAACTCAATTGATCAAATAACACTGAAATGAATAAATTAACCAGGTAATTGATTAACCAAAAGTAATACTCCAATGAAATTCAATTAACAACACTAAAATGATTCAAATTAAAAGATACAAACATTATTGAAAGCATTTAAATCAAAACTAATGTACAAACCTCCCTATTTCATTATTGATTTGAAGAAAATTTGGTGTGATATGATGTAGATTGCTCAAAATTTCCTAATCTATTGTGCAAAAGCTCAATTCACAAATGCTCTTAATAATCCTCTTAAATTGCTGAAAGTGAGTGCTCAATTTAAGAGAGTAAGGGTGCTATGAAGATTATGAATGAAATACACCTTGAATGATGAATTATTTATAGATTTCTAGAATTATGATCAATGGTGAGGATGGAAAATAGTGATCAATGGATGAAATTGAATTGAAGATGAAGAAATGGTTCAAGAATTGATCAAGTGGTTGATAAGCTATGAGTCACGGAGTCACAGATCAAGGAGTAGATCAATGGTAAAAAATTCATGAGACACTAAACAATATCCCATAATTTTAGGAATTATGTTGGAGATATTTTGAGTTGGAGGGAAGAATTCAAATTTGAAAAGGGAATATTCCATGAAGAATATTCTTTATGCAAGTTGGAGGGTTGGAGGAAAATTAGCTAATTAAACAATTCATGAAAATTATTTAATTGTTAAAGTTGAAAGAATTAAGAGTTTTAATTAAATGATTTGGAATTATTTAATCAAAGAGGGATTGTTAGCATTTAATTAAATAATTTGAAAATTATTTAATCAAAAGGGGATGAATTAAATGATGAATAAATCAAATAAATTCAGTTATTTAATTAATAAGAGAATAAAATGAATTTAACTAAATAATTAGACATTATTTAATTAAATAGAGGAATTAGGTGAATTATGCTAGAAATGGTGTTAATAAGGGAAATTAGATGTGTGATATATTCAGGACATTTTTAGGTGTCTACAATGTCCTATTTGATTTTTGAAACAAGTAAAACATACCAAATAGTGCTTATGCTCCTAAGGTGTTTTGATTTTGAAATGATAAACATTAAATACCCTTAAAATACTAAGATGTACCATATAATCACATGAAAAGTGTATGAAGTAGGAATAATGCACAAATGATGTTTGTGTTCATAAGGAATATTTCTTTTGAAATGATGCACATTAAATACCCTTAAATAAAGACATAACATGCAATCACATGAAAAGTGTATCAAGTAGGAATAATCTACAAATGATTCTTTTGTTCCCAAGGTGTCTTGCTTTTGAAATGATGTACATTAAATACCCTTAAATAATAAGACATAGCATGTAAGCACATGAATGGTGTATCAAATAGGAATAATATCCAAACGATGATTGGACTCCTAAGATGTCTTGATTTTGAAGTGGTGCATATTAAATAGCTTTAAATGTCAAGATATAACATGTAATCACATGAAAAGTGTATCATGTAGGAATAATATGCAAATGATGCTTTGATTTGTTTTTGAAAAGAATACACATTAAATATCTTTAAATATTGACACATAGCATGTAATCAAATAAAAGTGTATCTTGTAGAAATAATATGCAAATGATGCCTGGATTATTAAGTTGTCTTTTTTTTTAAACAATATGCATTAAATATCTTTATATACTAAGATATAGATGCAATCACATGAAAAGTGTATTAAGTAGGAATAATATGTTAATGATGCATATTAGATACGTTCAAATAATAAGACATTGCATGTAATCACATGAAAAGTGTATAAGTTGGTTCATAATGATTTTGAAATAGGTGAGAGAAAATTATTAATTTGAATTTTTAAATTGTAAGGGTCAATTGCTTGTGGTGTAGGATTGATCATGCATGCTTGTTGTTAATGAATGCATAAGTGTAAATATATTGCTAAGTGTAATAATTGTCTAATATATAACTCTATATAGACATGAATATAATAAAATCAAATACATAAAACATATATAAATGAAGAGAAACAGTAAATGAAAGATAAAATCCAACTTTATATAATAATATACTATTTATCAATAAATAATTTTATTAAAATTTTCTATCAAAATAAAATCAAAACAAAATGAAATTCATTAATATACAAATTTCCCGATTATAAAATTATATATCATAATTTGATATTAAAAAAACCACTAACTATTTTACCACATAAATTCATCAAAATCATAAACCAATACTAAACATTATTTTTTCATACAATAAAAAAACTCTATCAAAATAGAACCTAAGCTAACTGAAATTCATTGATACGAAAAGTTCACCATTACAAAAAAAAAAAAATATATACAAGAAACACTGAACTATTTCGCCGCGTATAAATTCATCAAAATCATAAACCAATGCTAGAATTTCTTTTTCCATACAATAAGAAACCACCCAAAATCATAACAGAGTCCATATAAATCGAAAACATAGGCCATGAAAAGACCACATTCTACGAGCATATAAGGCAGCCAATGAGTGTAAGACACAGTGGCTATGCGCCTAGGACCTATTTAATGCATAACGTACCAAGGAAAACCTTGGAATCAAAACACACTATTTATTTTCGCCATTCCCCATTTGCAGTAAACAAGGAGACACCGTTTGGGTTGAAGCTGATCTCCTGTTTCAGACACGCTTCTGCAACAACAAACGGCAAACAAGTTTCAGTTGGCCATATTTCATCTACTTCTTGGCAAATTCAAAGTTTACCTCCTGCAATACATTATAGGCTTACCAAACAGAACTTGGTTTGGTGTAATAATTCTTTCAAGATGAATCCCTCCCCATCCACAGGGACTGGCTGGCCAGAGGGATAAAGCAGAACTGCATTGTCACCGAACAGAGCCTTCACATTTATACGCTCCATTGAGGCATCAAATGAAATACCAAATGAAATACCTGATTCTGCATACAATGTTTTTAAAGCATAAAAACCCCTTTTAAGAAAAGAGTAGTACTAAATCTCTGTTTGTTAAATTATAACAGCACTATATTCTATAGATATCTTACACAAGGAATTCGGGTACTGTAATATAATGCATACCGGTATGAACAATAGTGCTGTCCTTCTGTAGTGCCTCTACCGTCGCCGAATTGGGGCATGACGCACAACTGGTTTCATTCGTCTGTTGAGGAAGTGAAGCAGATGGAGGTTCATCGGAACCTTCTCCGCTGGTGGGCGCGGAACTACTTTCAGAATCTAACCGTTGTTTTCTCCTGGTTCTTGCTTTTTTATTTCTGAACCAGAAGAATACATTACCTTCTTCTACATCCCCATATGCTCGGAGCAGTTTAGTTATCCTCCGAATGTCGTCTTTATCAGGATTTTCTAATCCAGCATTGAAGACGTCTTCTCAAATCTCCCATTGCACCGGAAGGGGATGCCATCGTGTCCCTGGCTGGGCTTTTTCCCGCATCGCGAGAGATGACGATGTTCCAGTTTCAAAATAAAAATAATCAGATATTAGGTTAGGTTGGTCAGTATAGCAGTGAGGGTGGTGCTATGTTTCTTGATTATACCATCGGTTAAGATTAAATCTCTGGAGATATGATATAGGAGATGAGACTGCGATCATGCTCTAGGGGTATGATATAAGTAATGCCGTGAGGATCATGTTCTTGGTGAAGGTGTTATATGTTTTTTTATTACACCATCCACCAAAGTTGAATCTCTCGAAGTATAATGTAAGGGATGAGGTGGAGATCATGTCCTTGTTAAGGGTGGTGGTATGTTTCTTGTTTACACCATCCACCAAGGTTAAATCCCTGAAGGTATTGATAAAATATAACACTGCACAGGAAAATAAAGAACAGAGCAACAAAACAGAATTGAGAAGAACTCAAATGTTGCATCTATTAACAGCATAAACTAGTACATATTTATAGTGGAAATACACCCAACAACTTTCCTAAATAACTGGTCACTAATTCAACAGCTAGCTGTAGCTGATTGACAGCATATTGAGTTTTATTGACAGCAAACTATAAGATGGACAGCTAACTGAAATCGTAAGGGACAGATCATACAGTTAGTTTAACACTCTTATTCAAACTCCTCCTACATGCATAATTGCACTATTGACTGATTACTTGATGGTGGAGCATTAATTCCAACAGGTATGATATAAGAGATGAGATTGAAATCATACCGTGAAGGTATGATATAAGGGATGAAGATGATCTGGACAATTTTAACTAAATGAATACACTTCAGTCTTTAACTGTTAACTGAAGATGCATTGACATAGACTCATGTTCCTATATCAAATATTAAAATAAACTCAGGAATGAAATAGAATCTTTCAAAAACCTAATATTATCCATAATATATATATTAAAAAACCTAGCTTTGGCAGATGCATTCACCGCAATGTACGTGTATAGTAACGTACACTCCTTTTTAAGTTCAACATACAGACGCTGGGCGAATCTAAACTACTGGATAATATCAATAAAATTTCATATATGATGGCACCCTGAATCGCTCATAAAAAAAGAGAAAATAAAGAATGAAAGCGGGATTGATAACCTTCATCAGAGACGCCCTTCTGGCAGACATTGTGAAAGATGTGCTGATTTGACGCTGCTCTGATGAAGGCTTCGCTTTGAACAGATTTGGCCAATTCCTGTTGGAACCCATTTAAATCTCAACTATGCAGAAAAGATAAAGAGGAAAAAAAAGAGAAAGAAGCTCACAGTAAATTGTGTCTCCCTCAACAAACACAGCAAACAACAGCAGAGAAGCTCTCAATTGCAGAGAGAGGAAATAAGATTAAACAGCGGATTGTGGCTTGCTTGTTATGCTCCGTCATATGATTATATAGACACAAGTCACATGCATTGTAGTAAATCTCGGGGAATTGGTCAAAGAATGAGTGTGGTAATCGAGGGTGAGTAATTGAAGAGGACATTCAGTTACTGATTTCCTTGTATCTTCAGATTTATAGTGTTTATAGTGTGCCAGCTCATGTTATGTGGATTGCTCATCGTTAGTACATTTTCTATGTAGCTTCTGCTTCAGGGAATTAAGAAATCAGTGTCTTTTTATTTGGTGGGGTAATTGTCAAATTTTTATTGAATGTCAGTTCGGTCTTGAAATTAAGAATTTTGTGTTCTTTTGTTTGTTTGTGGTTATTGTCAGTTATATATTGAATATTAGTTGTCTTGTGAAATTACTTTTATTCTTATTCTTATCAATTCCTTTTTTCCCCTTCATAGGTCTGAATTCTTATCAATCCATTTTTCGGTTCATAACTCATAATTTTTTTTTATTTTTTTATAGATCCCTTTTTTTGATTCATAACTCTAATTCAAAAGATTTACACATAATAAAAAAATAATATAAATATTTAAATTTTTATGATAATAATTTTTTTATTCCAATCAATTAAATAGTATTTAAAAATTATTTTTCATAAAATCAACAATGTATTATCAATAAACTTATAAAAAATGATTAAATAAAGTAATGTAAATAATATTGATATAATTATATTTTATTTTATGAAAACATCAGAATTTAAATAAAGTTTAAATAAAATAAATAAAACAATTTAAATTTTAGCTTTTAGAGAGCTAGATCCTCTCCAACCCACCTAGCTAGAATCTCAAATAAAACAATTTAAATTTTAACACTTAAAGAGCTAGATCCTCCCACCCATCCAACTAGAATCCTCCCCTCTTATGTGGATTGCTCATCATTAGAACATTTTCTACGTAGCTTTGCTTTAGGGAATTAAGATTTTTTTACCTTTTTATTTGGTGGGTGTTGATGGTGTTTTTATGCACTTCTCAACACAGGCAGTGCGCTGGTGCACTACCTCTCTTGAAAGACAATCTTCCACAATCAAATTGCAGAACACTATCCCAAGGTCTCTCGGATGTCAGGTCATGACAGTGCTCAGATACCTCAGTAGTTTGATGTGATTTGCTGGAATCACAAGGCGGTCTTACGCAAGAAATGCAAAGCAAAGATACAAAGCATGGAAGTTGGATCTTAGAATGGAGTTCTTAGGATGGAAAGTTATTATGTGTTGGCTGTAGGTTCAAACAACAATCTTGGACTCTATTTTGTTGTTGGATTTGGCTTTACAATGTGCAATGAACCTTAGCATAGGTCAGTCATTAAAGAAAAGAAAAGAAGGCAAGGGAGTGGAAAAGTTCCTAAGTCTGCAACTAGCTATGAATAGTGACAATGGAGTTCCTGCAATGGACAATTTCTCAAAACAATATCCCACTTAACCAGAAATTTCACAGTATCATGGAAATTGTGCTATCTTCTAAGGTCTGTAGATATTTTATCCTTCATCCACCACATACATGCATGAATCAAAGATAAATATTTGGAGCAGCTTGGAAATCAAGTCCAGGCTAACTTTGCACAGCTATCTACCATCAACAAACAACAAAAAGTATGGACAAAGAGATCATGAACATGGTAGGAATTTTCATAATCACCCAACAGCCTTCCTAAAATCTATACAAAGAGAGAAAACAACTAACTAGAACAGCAATAAAATCTAAGTCAAACATCTAACATTAGAAATTGAATCAAGTAACATGGGAGAAACCAAGAAAATACACCAATTCAATGCCTTTTCCTTATAAATTTCTGTAGCATGTTTTTACAACTCAACTCTCCTCTTGCAAATGAGAGGGGAACCCTATTTATAGTTTTCCAAAAGTTAGATGAATGACCAAGATTCATTCTTATTGTGTGGCCAAGATTCATTACAAAATAGGGTTTTACCTATCGCCTAATAGATCACAATTTAAAATTACATTTTTGTCTCTTCCCTATTTCGTCTTCTTGCTGATGGCACTATAACTCTTTTGTCATTTAGCGGATTGCTGTTTTGCTGTAGCTACTCTTCAGGAAGTTCTTCATCTTTAGCAAGGCTATCCTCCTGTCCTTCAGAAGTTGTGTATTCTATGAAGTTGAGGACGACTGCCTGGAGCTTGTCTATTTCGAGGATTTCACATCGCAGCGCTTGGTAGCTCCACTCCTTAGCATTATCCTCCAGTCTTTTCCAATCCTCATCATATTTCAAGCCTTGGTCTCTAAACAGCTCCGATTGATCAAAGGCACGGGCAGCAAAACTCAGGAACTCCGTTGTGATTTCTCTGGCCATCCCATCCTTTATCTTCTCCTGGAAGTAGGGTTTTATCTTTTCTGGATCCATTTGCACAGTGGGCATATCATAGCCCGTCATCATCTTAAGGTATCGGGCGCATTCTGCCTGGATTTCTTTGATCCACTCAATGTCTGGATCCACCCTGCTCAAGATTTGCTCCAACCTCTCCTTCCAGTTGTCAAAGTCTCTGCGCCACACATCCATCAGCCAGTGATCTTCTTTCTTAAACGCAAGCTTCTCCTCCCACATGGCCTCAGGCATCCGAAGGATAGCTTCAATCCTTGGAAAGGTGGAGTCATAAGTTGCAGGGAAATTGGTGCAGAGCCTCTTTGTGCTCTAAAGAGACTGCATCAGGTTCAAGAACTTGTTGGCTGTTCATACATCCCGGCTAATTCCCATGTTTTCGACGTAGGAGACTTGTCAGAACCAGTCCTCCGTGGTCTTCTCCAAGTTCTTTCTTCTTTCCATTTTATCGATTTCCTCTTTGGAAAGCAACTGAGGTGCAGTCGTGGATGTAGTGGGCAGGTCGTCCACTGAGGACCATTGTTGTATGTAATTCGTTAAGGCTGCAACCTGCGCCTTGAGCTCATCCTTTGAGATTTTATCCTGCTTTATCAGGTGCACCACTATAGCCACTGACTCCTCAAGGTGCTCGACCTTCTACTCTCTGGTTGCAGTCCCCAAGTTGATGGTGGAGATGTTATAGCTTACCCTAGCTTGGCCAATCATGGGCGTTGCAATTTGTGATGCTTGGGAGCCAGAAGCATCCATTGTCACTCTGGATTGGACCTTGGGCTTCTTCTCCTTCTTCGTTGTGATTTGGGCTCGAGCCAAGATGGCCTCTAACCTTGCCCTTGAGTCCTTCAGCACAAGGGTCGTTCTCTCAAGTTGCTTCTCCAACCATTCGGGCACAACAGATTTCCCCTTGGGTGAATCACGGTCACCCTCACCTTTCACAGTCAATGCCAAGATTTCTGCTTCCTTTTATTTTTGGGATTCTTCTTTCTTTTGTGCAGCATCCTCCTCCTCTTCATCGGAGTCATGAACGAACACGAGGCATTTGATTGGTAGCTCGGTGGGTGGTCACTGAATGGGACTTTCTTCTCATGCTGTTTCTCCTTCCTTCTTTTCCTCGGTATCCTTAGCCTCGGGGCTTCTGACAACATGGGTTTTAGCCTCAGTCAAATCTTTTTGCTGCTTTTCTTCTGGTGGCTTTCCCTCTTCATCATGGGGTGACCCTTCTTCCACTATCCCAACGTCCTTCAGCTGTTGTGCCATTTCCTCCTCAAGGTCATCATCAAAGGTTTGAATGATTTCCTTAGCACCCAAGCCACCTTCCTCGTCCCCACTCTCGGAAGAGCCCGTTTCCTCCTCCTCATAAACCACCCTATCGATGGTTCGGTGTTCGTACTCTGGGTGCTCAATATACTCATCGAACTCCTCCTCAACAGGCTTTGAGGTCTCCTGCTCTCATTCCTCCAACTCCTTTGAGATTAGCATTGTGGCCTCCATGGCTGGTGGCCCTATCAGTGGTTGTGAAGGTTGAGCAGTTGCAAGGACTTGAGCAAGGGCTGCCTCGAGAGTTGGATCCATCAAGATCTAAGAGATCTCGGGGGGAAGGTTTTGCATATGTCTTGTAAGAGCCTCACGCATAGTGGCAGTGGGAAGAGGTGATGTTATTGTCACCAGAGGGAGTGATGTGATTGGCGACATGGCAGTAGAGGAAAGGGGAGTGGTCATGCCAGAAGAGGAGTCAATGACAATCATAGACTCGGCCAGAGGTGAAGGGGCAAGATGGACAGAAATGTCCACGGCCGGCGGAGATGTAGCCACCATAGCCAGGGAGGTGGGCGGTGCAACAGATGGGGCAGGGAGAGCCAAGGGAGGTTGCAACTGACCCGCACCCTCTGTTTCTTTCTCTTAGGTTGGAGGTTGTTCTGCAGTACTTCCCGCTAGCTTAAGTCTTTTGGGAGGTGAGCCTCCCGCTTCTTTCTTTGCAAAGGCCTTGGGGTCTGCGGACTACTCAGTCTCTGTTTCTTTTCTTTTCTTGTATCTAGTGACCGGAGGGGACTTGGAAGTCCCACTAGTTGAAGTGGTGGTAGCAACATCCTCCGTGGCACTTGGCTCGCTGTTGAGCCCCTCATACGTCAATACTACTCCTTGCCGCTTTAAATGAGCCACCTGTGCATCGATCCACTCCTTGGTACGGGTCAAGATTGGCTGGGTTATTGTGTCCAGGTCATCAAGCTCCTGTTTGTCCCAGTCAATTGATGGTATTGGTAGATTGGTGACCGCTGGGTACCTTGGATGCATGATGGTGGACTCGTCCTCCTCGACTTGGTCTGGCATGGGGAATGGCTGTACCCTTCTTAGGAACTGCACTGTCATTCACATGTAGTGCCTTGCGTGCACTTCTTTGTCATCCTGGCAGTCAGCCCAGAAATCCTCAATGTGATGAAGATGGGTATATGCTGGCCCCAGTGCCTTCCTTACATGGCAATGCGGGTCCATCTATGGGCAAGTAGTATGCAGGTAGAAGTGGTAATCCTTCAATTCCTTCTCGGAGTTACTAGCACACTGGGAAGTTTGTAATCGGTGTAGACATGCAAAATTAACATTATGCATTCGATCGGATTCAGTCAAATTAGGTCTCACATTAGGCCCATTCATCACTTTCATCCATTCATTAAATAATTTCATCTCCTAGGATCATTTATTTAAAATCAAATAAACATTATCATCAGCCTTTTAATAAATCAAACATCATCACTTTAATTAAATAGATCAAACATTTATTTAATTAAATCCATATTTCATCCTTTTCTGATTTAAATAAATCAAATATTTAAATCCTAAAGGTCAAGCTCACCTAATCAACATTAAATCAGCATAATCATCATCTATTTAATCTAACCCGATTAAATGTTAATCCCATCCCACTTGCATTCTCTAGATATCTCCACTTGCACAATAAATCAATTTTATTGATTTATTAAAAATCATTTTCCCTCAACATGACAAGTCAAACATGGCATTTATTGCTGTTTTCTTGTCCCCCTCTCAAAATTTATTGCAAATTTGAATTCAAATTCTCCCTCTCATGGGCACTCTTCCCAAATCTTGCACAACCATTGACCACTCACCACTTGACAAGTGTCATCTTCTCATTAGAGGATCTTTAGTCCCACATTCACCATCTTGGCCAATCTCTCATCAAGAAAATCTATAAAATAAGGCCTTCATTCTCATTGGGGATCCACAATTTTATGCAAGGTTACTCTCTTAATTTGAGAACTCATCTTGCTCATCATCTCCATTTCACTTCATCATTTTAGCTATTTATCAAGGATTGGGAAAGGGTCACTAGCACATGTGACACCAATCCACTATGGAATAGGTAACTTGTTGAGTGTTTTCATCATGCTTGTAGCTTTCTTTCATCCTTTTGTTGCATGTTTTAAGCATTTTGCAAGGTATTTCATAGGAGTGTTCTTGAAGGATTTGTAGGTACTAACCCTTGTTTGAAGTTAGTATTTGCAGATTTTGAAAAGCATGCTCACATTTGGCGCTAGAAGGAGGGCTGTTTCTAAAGAATTATTTCTATTTGCAGTAGTTATTGGAGTATTAATATTACGATAATTTACTGTGGGTCAGTCTAAAGAAAGAAAAATGTGCATTTCCCAATCCAGGATCTACGCATTTTTCTTTTTTTTTACACACATACTGTGCTTGTATCTATTAGGAAAGATTTGAAAATCATGGTGAATCTTTTTTTTTTATGGTTATCAAAAGTTTGCTTTTTTTGACAGAGCTGTTGTTACTAACCTCTTTCACTTCTTAAACTCACGCAGGTAGTAATTTTAAGCCATTCACTTTGTACATGCTTTCTATCTTATCATTGTTCTGGTACTAGTGTGCACACACAGCTGTTACACTTAGACAGTTGGCATTTATTTAACATTCTGTGATCAAGAATAAAATAATAAAAAAAAATGATTCAGCATTTTGTTTGACACTGTAAGAAAGGGGTCCTATCTTCAAACCCACTGCACCATATATTGTCTAGCCATCAATAGTGTGTTCGAAAATGTTATCAATAATGCTTAAATATAGGGTTCATACTTGCTAATAGCGTCTGCTTGACAGTTCCTCATACCAGCAAACTCTGTGAATATCCCGCAATCAATACAGTCCATAGGATAGCATCTAATTAAATGTTCTAGGCCGATGCTAAGAATTTGGGATTTACACGTGCTTTTTTGCTTTTGAAGATGACTTTCAGGCGTGTATTTTATACCTGCCAAACAAGGGCATTAACTAAAGTTTTTCTTTGAAGAGTGTAGAGTCGTTTGTTCACTGACATTGTCGTTGGTTTTGTGACACTAACTGCTTGAAATTTACTTCCATTAGTTGATAGATCACCATAATTGTTCCTTGGTCTGCACCTTTCATGTCATTACAATGCGTTTTTCTTGAGAAATCTGTCCATAAAAAGTTCGTACCAGTCATTTATACCTTGTTGATGTGTTTTACTTTATGCCTGGATGAAATATATCAAAGATTTTTCTCTTTGGTAGGACATAGGCATGATTTTCTAAAAAATAAATGTTTACCACACATTTGAAATGGATAACAATGGAGGGAAGGCTTAATAAATGCATAGTGGCAGATATGTTCACATCATGGTTATTGACATGATTTACATAGCCGAGCTCAGTCCACATTCTGCACAGCCCGTTAACATCCTTAGTCGTCCTGTCAAGTGTTGGAAATCTTCCAATCAAAGATCAAATTTAATGTTTGCTGTAGGGAGTAAATGACGCGCACATTTTTCTTGAAAAGAACATTTCGATATGTGTTGTTAATCTACTGACCTCTCTTTGATAACAGGTTGTTGTGGCCGAATTCATTTTCTCCAGATGATGACTATGCTGGTATCACAGCTTTGTCCCACGCCCACTAGACTATGAGGAAAAGCATTGCAAGATTAAGTTCATATAGTTTTATGAAAAGCAACTCAACAAAATTAGGAATCAACATTAATGGATGAGATGGAATTTAGATATAAAATGGTTCATTCAATCGACTTATTCCCAAAACCAGCGAACATTTGGATAACTTGTGTCTGAAGTTCTCGAGCCTTGATTTCTTTTTCTTTTTCCCAAATGATCATATGTAACATCTTGCGTAGGAAGGAGTCTAAATGTTTCACTTTATTATTTGTGAGATACTTGCTGATAGAGTAGAATGCATGTTTCAGTTTATTATTTGTGAGATACTTGCTGATAGAGTAGAATGCATGTATTCTTTGATAACACAAGAAAATAATGTTATAGCTAACTAGTTTGCCATAGTAATAATTTTGTATTTACTTACAACTTATTTAACAAAGGCTCTTTTTCTAGAAAAAATTATTTTATGGATATTTAGCAAAAGCTCTTTTTTTTAGAAAATTATTTTATGAATATCATTGACAAGAGATGCTAATCATTAACAAAGAGTGGGGCCTAGCAAGAATGATATTTTCAAGTCAAAGCATGATTTACTTACAAAACATCCCTTTTCTATCATCCAAGTCTTCTTTTCCTTTCATTTAGGATCATATTATTGTTTGAAATTAATAATATAAGGGAACTCAATATTTTGATCCTTACTTGAATGTATTTTTGTTTGATAGGTACAAATGAACAACAAAGGCACAAGATACAAAGGAAAAGCGAAGGCGAAAAGGTACCAAAAGCGAACAAAGGCAAGTGAACAAGGTACAAAGCGAAGGAGGAGGCTAGCAAACGAAAACGAAAGGAGGAGAATTTTTTTAAAAAACTCAAAGTGTTTTTAAACGCTTTAAGTGTTTGATCAATACTACTTCACGAAGTTGTTTATCTTTTCGTTTTAGAAGACTAATTTTCATTTGGGTCTAAAATGAACAATTTGATTTTTCATTGCAAAGGGCTTAAAATGAATCTTAGGACAAACTCACTAGATTTTGTTTGAGGTTAAGAATTGAACAATCAAAACTCACACTTCATTTTGGTGCTTAAAACGAACTCACAATTACTTTGAAGGCTATAAAACGAACAAGTGCTTGAATTGTGTGATTTTGTCTTTTGAGTGCGTATCCTCTCCCCTTGCACTTCGTGCGATCTAGGGTGCAAGAGAAACACTCAAAGTATATTTTATTTCTTTGAAACACTTCGATTTGGGTTTAAAATTGAACATCTTGTGCGAGTGTGAGTAGGGGCATTTTCGCGTACATTCTCTTTCTTTGTGCCATCAAAGATCGATCGAGTTATAGATTGTGTCTTTGCTTGCTTTTGTTTATCTTAGAGGGCCTGCCTTGGGGAAAAAGTACTCACCCAAGGGACGACCCAATCGGTAACACTCTAAAGCCAAGAGTATTTCCAGCCGGGATATAAATGTGAATGTGGAAGAAAGCGCAATATCGCAGCGGTTGACTCAGAGCAAGATGGATCGAAGGGACTCTTGCCGTTGGAGTCAACTCCTCTGAGCAGAAAGTCCTTACTGAACCCATGTGCTAGAATTTTCCAAAATCCTTAATCTATTTGTTGGTGCAGAAGCGGTCATTAAAGCCACCCCTCTCTGGTCTTCTAGTAGAGATGGAAAGCATGCCATGGGAGTTTCATGGGTGTTGATGCTTGGCTGCCTCGATTGGCGTTAATGAGCCGTGGAGGGAGCGATTAAGGGTCAAGCATCTAACCATAAGAGATAAGCGTAGTTGGATTGTCCAAGTGGGAATCCAACAAATATTGTCTTACACATCCATAGGGCTTGTACTTGTTCTTCATTTGAAAACACAGTGTTGTATTCGAAAACATTTTGCAAACAAACATTCAACATGATTCTCAAAATTTCAAACCCTCTTGAAGACAAATATCATTGAATCAATCCATATGTTACTGCTTTCCCTGCGGATTCACGTTCGTAGAGGTTCCTAAGCATTGGATTATACCTCAATTTGTCTTCTTGAGTAAACAATAGGAAAACCCTTGCCTTAAGTTCATTGAATTTCCACATAAAATATCTTGTGGGGTTTAAAGAAATTAAGACATTGGACATCTTAGTTTGAAACTTTAATCAAAGAGAGTGTTTTTGGTAAAATAAAGCCATTAAACAAAGATAAGCAAAATGAACTTTCATGTGTGTTCAAGACTCCAAATCCCAAAGCAAAAATCATTGAAAATCCAAAAATGAAAGTTCAAATAAAATCAATCCTTGGTTACAAAGGTCTTTAGGAAGCATATGCATGCTCTTCAATACCTAGGTCTAGGAAAACAAAGTGGTCTTTTTAGGTTCATCTAGGGATCAAAACAAATCAAACCTCTTTCATCCATCTTTCAAAACATCAAACACCATCTCACAAATCATCTTTTGAAAAAACCTTGAAATCATCCTTGAAGTACTAGGCTTTATGACAAAATCAAGCAAACACCAAAATCATTGAGACCAAGTCCTTGAAAACATTTATCAAAACACCTTTGGCTAGGAATGTGAAAATGCATCCTTTTGAATATCCTTAGTCAAAGTCATCCATCATCTTGTGAATGTAGATGAATCCTTCTCCATATACTTAAGGTGAAACAATCATTTTGTTTGGGTAGGTGTGGGATAGATGCATCCTTCTCCTCACACATATCCAAATCATCATCCTGAACACAACTATCCTTTAGATCATTATCAAACATCTTAGGGTCTTTTTGTTCAAAATCAAAATCAAAATCCAAATCAAGATCAAGGACAAAATTTCAAAATCCAAAAATCAAACCAATCAAAAATCCAAAGCCTAGTATTTCATTCAAGATCTATCAAAAGCCAAAAACATCCATAACATCCTTAAACATCACCATCATATCATCATCAAATTTGATCCTAAAAAATCCTAAAAACTTTCACTTTGGGACATAAAATAGAGATTAATCCAAAGAATCAAGAGATTCATCTCCCATATTCTCGAAGATTGATCCCCGTTTTATGGTTCTAACTAGATCTCAATACAAGAAGAGTATGGAAGCCAACAAAGAAACACCCGCTTCAAGTGATCTTAGCCAAACCACTCCTGAAATGAATCCATTGGGGATGGAAATCTCACAATTAACCTTCCAACATCATCACAAAACCCACAAGAAGAAAACCAAGGAGAGGACCCTACTTTTGGAATGTCTCGCGAGGAAATGACAGAAATGCTCCAAAATCTGGACAACCATAGAATCATCAACATCATGATGAGACTTAACCCTTTGTTGTACATGCTTGAACTAGCAAAACAAGGGGCCAAGTTGCCTTCGGATTTTGATGTGAGCACTATAGTAGAGACATCTTTCCCACCAATCTCATCCACCATCCCCATTTCATCTACACCCCCATCTCAAAACGTCACAGAAAATATCCTGCAAATCACAACATCATTTGCTCCAACTCAACCCAATGTTAACAAGGGAAACACATTCCTCAATGAACTTCAATCATATCCCCTTGTGAATAACAAAAACTTGGACGCAAACACCATAGTGGAACAAAACATCCTCTATAATCCATTACACCAAAATGTTTCTCTCACTTTACATTATGACCCATCATCAACATCTTTTCATGGAGCACCACAAATCCCCCTCCTCACAAATTCACAAGAGGAGGGAGACATATTCGGACCAGGGGGCATTTTCAACACCACAACACTCTCGCAAGGATTCACCCCCCTTACATTTCCACTTCTCACACCATCACCATTATCATCAACACCACTCCTTGGTTTAGGGCTTCCCCCTCTACCGAGTATCAATCAAACATACATCCCAACCATCAATCAAAACATCTTGCCAAACGCTCAAAAATTATTGTTGACATCACAACAACAAACGACAAACACACAAGCAATGGCAACATCATCAAACACCCCCAAAACATTGCAAAGCATGATCTCTCAAGGGCCAATCACATCAACGATGCCACTTACCACATCAACAACACCATCCACTAATCACCACATCAACACGACAACACCATCCACCAACCAAATAATCAACACACCATCATCATCTACCACCATTCCAAATCCACCACCACCTCCACCACCACCAACGTTCACCACATCAAACCAATTCGACGCAACATTACAAGCCGCTTTTCAAAGAGGATACCAACAAGTGTAGAAACAAAAAGCCGTGCAACAAGCCGCTGAAGCTGTACAAGCTGCCAAAGCCGCACAAGCCACATTACAAGTGCAACAAGCACAACAAGCCAAAGATTTATTACAACAACAAGAAGCCACCCAAGCCGCACAAGCATTACAAGCACAAAGAGTCACTCAAGCACAACTTTTATTACAACAACAAGCCGCACAAGCGCAAGCAGCACAAGCACAAGCCCAAGCTCAAGCACAATCTCAATATCAAGCATAGCAAGCACAAGCACAAGCATAACTTCTTGCACAAGCAGCGCAATTGCAAGCATATCAACAAGCATTAAAGCAATACAAAGAGCAACAAGAAGCAGCGGTGGCAGTAACAACAAGCGTTATTGGGAACAACAACAATGAGAACAACAAGGTTACAACAAGCGTTGTTAGAACAACAACAAGTAGCAACAACAAGCGAAAACATCCTAGCGCAACAACAACAAGAGAAACAACAAGCATTGTTCATCCAAAAGCAAGTAGAAGCCTACTTCACCCGCCACAACATACTGATACCATTGAACAATGCACCTACCAACCCATCCATCCAAACCATGATTGCAACACCCCAAAACACATTCATCCCACCCCTTGATCCTCAGAATGATATGATGAAACAACTCAAGTTGCTCTCGCAACAAGTACTCGATCTTCAATCAGGGTGAACAACCAAAACGCAAAGCAACTTGTCTCCCTATCCATTTGATAGGAGCTTAGAAATGAAACCATTCCCTAAGGGATTTGAAATCCCCAAATTTGACAAATATCGAGGAACAGGAAACCCTGAAGATCACATAAGGGAGTTCCAGGTTCATTGCATGGAAGTCGCATATGACGATATGTATCTGATGCGGCTATTTCCTAGAAGTTTGGTGGGTCCCGCTATAGAATGGTTCTCTCGCTTACCTATAGGCATTAGAACATTCCAAGAGATTACAAGTGCATTCATTAAGAACTACGCAGGTAACATTGCAATGGATGTTAGTCTCGAAGAACTATACACTCTAAAACAAGGGAAGAATGAATCTTTCGCTTCATTCCTTCAACGATGGCGATCCAAGGCCAATTGGAGCAAATGGACCATGCCAGAAGAACAACAAGTCTACACAATCATAGCCAATCTTGAAAGTCATCTATCATTCCATCTCAAAGTTCAGGGTATCACCACATATGATCAACTGATCTCCAAGGAACTTAGCATTGAAAGAGCCCTTGTGACTCAACCCATCGAATCAACATCATATCACAAACTGCAAAACAACCGCCTGTCATCAAACTACAATGATAAACCTCACACATGGGCGAGAAACAAAAATGTCACTAATGATGGTGTCGTAGATGCCAAGGTGGTCATTAGTGGTCTGCGCCAAAACACATCCACACAAGAAATCCAAACACGAAATCAAAACATTCATCACACAACGCATCAATCCAACAATAATCCCACCATCAATAACCTCAATGACCAAAGAGGACTACCTCAACACAAAACATACCCCAAACGAAAATACACTACTTTGGGGGAACCACTTGAGGACATCATGAAAAAGCTAATCGACGAAAAACTCATCCAAGCTCCCACATTTGAGAATTATCAAGAACCTGATGTCAAACCTCCTTGGTACAATGAAAATAAACTATGTGAGTTCCACAAAATCAAAGGCCACACCACAAACAATTGTATGAGACTCAAGAACATAATCCAAGATCTCATCGACAAAAGAATCATAAATGTGGAAACACCTATAGGGAATCAGGACCTTAAAATCTACACGAATCCGATGCCAAATCATGGCAACAAAGGGAATAACAAGGATAAAGGAAAGGGTAGTGTAAATCATGTATATGAAACAGTTGTTGCCAACCTCAATGAAAACTGCATGGTCATCACCATCAAGGGCGCCCATGCCGAAGATTGTGGAGTCACCACAAGAGGCGGCAAAGTCACCATTGTAGGGTCATCCCAACCCAATAGAGTCCCTACATCAAGAGTCGTTCCGTATAGCTACAATGTTGTAGACCAACTCAAGAGAACGCCAGCACACATCTCCATCATGGAGTTGTTAAAAATATCATCGGCCCATAAAAATATCCTTGAGGAAGCATTAGCCTCATCTACTGTCCCCACAGACCTCGATGCAGAACAATTCCAAGCTATGGTCGGAAATATCATAACACCTAATCTCCTTACATTTTTCGACCAAGATTTTTCCGCCCAACCATCTCATAATCGCGCACTTCACTTGGAGGTCATTGTAAACAAGAGAAAAATCAAAAGGGTCCTGGTGGATGGGGGTACAGGTTTGAACATCTGCTCTCTCAGCTTAATAAAACAATTGAAAATATCAGAGGATACCATTGACAAAGGTAAAGGCATCACAATCAGAGCATATGATGACCAAGAAAGAGTGTCTCAAGGCACAATTAAGCTCCCTATCCAAGTAGGACCAACGCTTATGGAAACCACCTGTCAGGTCCTGTACCTCGACTTACCATACAACATTCTCCTGGGACGCCCATGGATCCATGCAATGAAAGCCGTAGCATCAACCTTCCACCAATGTGTAAAATTTACACATAATGGACAAGAGGTTACTTTCCATGGAGATCCTGAGCTGTTTTCATACTGCAAGAACCTTGAAGCCAAATATTACAAAATCCCCCAAGTGCCGAAAAATGATGAGGGCCCATCCACATCATGGATCCCCGCCACTCACGCCCACTTTCATAGAGGCTATCCGCCATTCCCACCATATCTGATATCAAGCTCATCATCCAGGAGGACGGTTGTGGAAGTTATAGGCTTCCTAACAATGCTTTTGTGATAGGAGAGTTACCACAATCTCCAAGATCATGAGGACGCCCACAAGAAAATCAAGCTCCCACATCACAAACCTATCCTCAAAATTATTCTGAATTCACAAGATGGGGAGACCTTGGCCATGAGGTAATTGAAGCATATCCATCAAACATGTTGTATCAAGATGAAAGACCAGAAGCTAATCTACCAATGGATGAAAGAAGCAAAGGCCTACACATGATGCTTATGAAGGCTATGACCGGTAAACCAAAGATCGGGGAAAATGAACAATGGGCTCTTAATACCAATCATGCCTGAGACGCGACCTATAACAAATCTTGGTCTTGATGTACCCCTCCAAGAATAACCATATGTGGCTGAAGTCCTCCAGTTAGAGCCGCTAATGTTTCTCCTCAGCCAGTCCTAGTACAAGTGCACTCCCCAATACCCATAGGGACAGACATGAATAACTTTATCACTGAGCCTTATATTAGTAGCGATGACAAAGATACCTTATCCAACCTACCTAGGTTATTCGAAGATACCACCCTATGTATGATTAGTACCATATCCTTTGAACCAGATAGTCAAAATCATGAGATCCACTTAGTCTACCCCCAACCAGATTGATCATGACCAACGAGGACCACTGAAGTGGCCATTCAAAATGATGAAGCACTCTCTAATTCATGGGGTTGAGGGATAACATCTCCGTGATGGAGATCACAAGGTAGGATTCATAATGGAAAGCTGGCGACACACGCCATACGAAACAATTGAACTTTCCAACAGAAAAGTGAGAAACCAAGAATCATATCCAAGTCGCTGAGTGAAACCACAATCAGTGGCACTTCCTCTCTCGACAACAAAAATAGTAAAATGTTAATTTATCCAATGGTGAAAACCTTCTACATGCTTTGAGGATGAAGGATTCAATCTTTCCCCTAAGAGCTATTCATTAAGAGAAGTCAGCAGTCTTGGCCGAAACATGCAACCCAGTCAACCTAGGAACAGAGGAGACCCCGCATATCACATTCTATGCAGAATCACTATTATCAGAAGAGCAAGAACTCTTAGCAGCATTCCTAAGGGAAAGACAAATAAACTTTGCATGGAGTTATGCCGATATGCCGTGACTTGATCCAAATAATAGCTCGCGACTCACAAAGGATATGAATATCACAAAGGAAACTTTCCCCGAATTGACATTCTAATGTGTGACTAATATCTTCTCTCGTGGACGCTCATTTACTTTGTCAAACCGTGGACGTGAGACTTCAAATGGCGCTAAAGAAAGCATATGCACTAGTAATTTTATGTTTTTAGTCAAATCTAGCAAAAATACATACCGAAAGAAATTCTATCTAAGCCAAGGTACTGCAATGCGCAATTTTTAACTAACTATGCTTGATTAAAATAGAACCGTACAGACTGAAGCACAAACCAAGGAACGCCTTATGCTGCGAATAGTCAGCTGTGGGATGGGATCTCCTGCTGCCGCAGATGCTGTAAGCGGACCTGAAGTTTGCATAAAAACTTCAAAAGACAGCTAACCGATATCGGCAGTAAAAGAACATCTAATCCATTTACACCACGATACTTATTAAGTGGGCCCCTTTAGCAAGCATCTACTGATTACACAGATGTTGAACTCAGAACTTCATCGATCTTTATTCATGAAAACATAATGAAATACATTGTCTTGTTGGTGTGAAAACTAACAACAAACTCTGCTTCTGGTCAAACAGATTCTGTCTTTCATTATCATACTGATTCTTACATGATCTCTGCTACTCTGTTTCTATCTTACCTAAAAATCATCTATTACTCATTCTATTTCTCTTCTATCACTCTCTCACGCAGGAGGAGTATCTTATTCTTAAAATAAAAGAACAACTAACTAACTAACTTTATCAAAGAAAGACGTGGAAGTAAAGTATATCCCTGAATCAAGGAACAAACTTCATAAATGAATTTATGTGTTCAACCCGATTCAGAGAGAATCTAGCGCTCCACTCTCTCCAGATTGACTTTCCATTAAAAATCTTTCCAAATCGGTTTCGGTCAAAGAGTCTTTGGTGGAGCTTCCTCAAAGTCGTGCAGGAAATGGGCTTTACTGCAAGGCCGAGATCGGCTGCGCTTGACTCGATCATTCTTCAACAACCTGCGAAACAAAAGGTAACAGACGCGCAAGAAGAGGCATATGGTACATACACGATATCTATTCATTAATCACACATTTCAAATCTACTTCACCATTTAAAAACTGTATACGATATACCAGCCATTTTCGGGAGTCAATAGGGCAATAAATGCAATCAAGTCAACACAATAGGCTGCAGGAATATAAAAGTGTCTTGCTACAGGATATCCCCATAAAAGGTTTCATCAAAGTTTAAACAGCCATGAAATAACAAAAATGAAATCATTTAAAAGTTTATCATATCATCAAATTATGAGCATATTTTAGGGTCATCACTGCCCCCTACTTAGCCCAATGCTGGTCCTCCAGCATTAACTTTCCTGGCGATTTCTCTGAAGTCAGTAGTGGCTGCATGACTCTGGAATGGATGTCCAAACCTGTAATAGAATCCTCTGAAATCCCGACACCTTTCATATCTATGGTCTTCTAATTCACTGTTAAGATTTGTAGCCCGATGAGAATACAGGGGCCACATTAGCACAGGGGGTCTGAATGTCAGTGGCAGCCATAATTCAAATCTTGTTTGGAGTCCCAATTGAATATATCTGCTGGTTCATTTGAGTGCAGCTGTAAAGTTGAGGGGACCATGTGGTTCTGACTTTCTTAACCCAACAGTCAATTTTTCCCATATTTTCTCAGTTCTGGTATATGCTAATCTCCAAAATGAATATTGCTGTGCCTGGAATTCATCATATACTTGCTTTCTGATGTCAAATATTTTTGCTCTGGCTGAAACATTATTAATACCATATGTCAATGCAAACCAATCTTTCAGCATTGCATGTGGGTTTGAACTTTGAGAGCGTAATGGGACAGGCTCTGTTTTCTCAATTTCCTCATACGTTTCCCACTGTCTGCCATAATTCACCTCATTTGCTGCCCATGACATGAATGCTCTCAAATGAATATCACCAATGTATGGAAGAGGATTCCATTCTGTTTCAAGTGGTATTAAAAAGCCATGCAAATAGAATTCACACAGAGAATTCCTTAACCAGTTAGGGGCTGCTTGATATGCTTCATAAAATTCTTTGGCAGAATGAATTATGGGGTCTTGGTTTCTGGAAATTCTCATCAATTGAAACCATAAAAATTGTTCTTTGAGGCACAGAGCATAAACTCTGGGTGGCGGTCTGCATTCCATAATTTGACCGGTTACCTTTAGCATTTCATCCATTTTTTCTTTCAATTTAGCAATTTCCTGTTTCTGATTTTCAATTTCTTCTTTTCTATTTGCCACTGACTTTGTTGCATATCAGTCTGGGCAATGTGTCGAAAAGTCACAGTTTGCAGTGTAACTGTTTCCCAATTATTTTGAACAAATTCTAGAAATTCAATTAAAAAGGTCCTCCTATACACAACAATGGCTTTACACATTGCAGGATGAAATATAACTTCATTAGGCACATTTAGTTGTTCAGCCTATTCTTGTTCTTGCTGCAGGATAAATTCTTCTTGTTGCTGCGGTGAAGAAGTTTGAGCTTCCTCCGAGAATTGCATAGTAGCATTAACCAGATCATCAAGACTTGGCAACTCATGCCCATTATGCCCTGCTTCTTTTGTCTCTACTTGTTCCTCTTCAGGAACGACCGAACTCTGAGCAGCATTCTCAGATTCAACAGATCCTTCTAAAATTACAATCACCTCAGGTTGCGGTGAAATAGGGGAGGCCCTAAATTGTTTCCTTGTGGAAACCCTTCTTGGTATTGATGTGGCTGCAGGGGGTGTTCCGGTAGCTTTTCTTTTTCTTGTTTGTTCAGGGGGCTCTGCCCTACCAGAGGATGATGGTGAACTGGTAATATCAACAGCTGTTGCTGTAGGAGAATCTGCTGCAGGGGAAGGTGCTACAGGAGAGGAGCATTGCCTTTTCTGAGAACGAGGGTCAGATTCTGGGGACCCTTCTGCCTTTGATTTTCCTTTCTCCCTCCTAGCGGTAGACCTAGTTTGTACCCTAGCAGAGGATTCAGCTGTGACAGCTACAGGATCGGGTGCTACAGGAGTAGATGACCCTTGCCCTGTTCCACTAGTAGATGCAATTTCTTTCTTCTTTCTTTGAGGCCGTGGGGTAATTACCCTGGGGGGTTGTGGAGGTTGTAAACTCTTTTGGGCAACAAATTGTTGCCAGGAGAGAGGTGAAATGTCTCTCAAAGAGCGCTCAATAAGCAATTTAATAAGGCCATGATGAGTGACAGAGTTATCTTTCCCCTGTTGAGTTCCATGGGCACTTTGCTCTAAAAACTTTAACAAGAAATTCAGAACATTCACAGCCGACCCATGCCTTATATGGCTTAATAATTTAAAATGATGCGAATGCAGATAAGAAAAACGGCCTTCACAGGTTAAATACCTCATTATATAAGTGGCATACTCTGAATATGGAAGAGGTAGTGACACTCGCTTGCATCCTTGCTTGGAGATGTCCAGCGGTCCATCAGCAGGCATCGAAAATTCAGCCCTTGCAGCTGCAGCATCTGAAGAAAAGTTTTCTCTAACGGCTGGGATCCCGGTTACCTCAGCAATTTTGTCTTCGGTTGCAACAACTGTTAGACCCCATACGGTGGCTTCCCCTTCAGAAAGTGTTCTCAAAAATTCTGTCGCAGCCTCCTCATCAAAATCATTTAAACTCAGAAAATAATTTAACCATCCACAGAGGCTAAATGCTTGGGCTGTCTGCGGGTTTTGAAACAACAATTCATGAGCTACAGGCTCATGTCATACCAACTGACCACCCATGTCTGCAGTTTTTCTAGCTGAACTCAATTTCTTGCTGAAGATTCAAATTCTTTATTTCCTTTTCTGCTCTAGTTTTTCTCCGTCAAGCCGCCACATTTCTTTCTTTTTTTCCAAAAATGAACTTTCTTAAACAAGCAGTCTTAATCGTAGTTTGCAAGAAAAAGATGCATTAAAGAAGGTCATGCAATCACGTTTGGAAAGTACCAGAAATATATTAAAGAAAGATTATTTTGCAGTTATGGCAGCGGCGAAAAGACAGGCTTCAAACGATGAATTACCCCGCCCCCTACTTAAAAGATGACATGTGTCCTCACATGTAGTAAAAAATAGGTAGAGATTCGGGTGATAATGACCGGTACATGCATAGCAGTAATTGAATGGAATGAAATAAATCAAATATGTGATATGAAAAGATATGGCGTACCTTTAGTAATTGCACGTACGTGTGAAGAAAGATGACGGCGCTGCATGAATTGACAAGTTGGAAAGATATCTAAATTAAGGTTGATGCAGACGGATGAAGTGGATGGGTGATGTGGGCGGATGAAATGTACGAATGAAATGGATGGATGGGATGGATGGATGGAAGATAAAGAAATGAGGTGGGGGCGATAAATTTAAATGGAGAAAAGGGGTTTTCTTAAAAAGAAAACCTTTATTATGGGCATGCTTTTTGAAAATTAGAGGAACGCTGCAGGAGAAAGGCCAGAGCCTTCGGCTGCAGGAAGAGTAGCGGGAGGAACCTGAATGAACTGCTTCATGAAGTCTTCCTTGGAAACTGGCTTATGGTACAGTCGGAGTCGGTGGCCATTGACGAGCAATTTGAAACGGACTGGATCAATTGTGACCAGCTGCACAGCTCCGTTGTCAAACACATTTTCAACCTCATAGGGGCCAAGCCAGCGTGTTGTGAGTTTACCCTAGTTTTCTTGGTACCTAGAATCATATAACAAAGCCCAATCTCCAGCAGAAAATTTTCTAGTTTTGATGTGCTGATCATGCCATCTCTTTCTCTGCTGTTGGATTACTTCTGTATGCTGCAGGGTGGCTTTTCTCATTTTGTCCAAAGCATTTAGCTGTAGGAGACGGTCCTTCTGTGCTTCAAATAAGTCCATGTTGAGTTCAAGAGCTGTCCTCAAAGTTTTATGTTCAAATTCAATGGGTAACATAGCTGTTTTCCCATAGAGCAACTCAAAAGGTGTAAACCCAGTTGTTGTTTTCCATGTAGTTCTGTAAGCCCAAACTGCTTCAGGAAGTCTATTACTCCAGTCTTTCTTATGAATCTACACTATCTTTATGAGAATTGCTTCAATTTCTCTGTTTGTGACCAGGCCATAAAATTTTGGAAGTAAGGAAGAGGGGATGTTTTTAAGATTATCAGTATCTTGTTGGGGAACAATGGGAAACTCAAATGCAGGAGGTGGATTATTAGGTGGATTATTTGCCATGTCTGGGTGCTGGAATAGCAGAGCAAATGGATTTTCTTCAGGTTCGTTATCAGCTGGGTCAAACAGTATTTCAATAAATAAATTTTTAGGGAGGAACCTTCCCAGTGCGTCTCTCCTTCTATGCATGCAATATGGTGAATAACGGCTTGAAAGATTTTGAAATTTTTTGACTAACAGACTAAACTAATGCTGAAAATGACTTTGTCAGACTCCTAGTTAGACACCATCCCCGGCAACGGCGCCAAAAATGGCTCGCACTCACAAAAGGATATGAATATCACAGTGAAACTTTCCTGGGAATTGGACATTCTGACAGGTGACTAATATCTTTCTCGCGGGACGCTCATTTACTTGTCAAACCAAAGGGACGAGACTTTAAATGGCGAAAGCAAAGCATATGCAATCTGTGGGGAAATTTGTTTTGGTCAAATCTTAGCAAAAATACATACCGGAAAGAAATTCTATCTAAGCCACAGAATGGTAATGCAGAATTATTTAACTCAACTATGCTTGATTAAAACAGAAATCGTAACAGCTACGACTAAGGCACAAACCATGAACTGCCTTATTACTGCAGGAACAGTCACAGGGATGGACTCTCTATGCTACAAGAGTAGTATAAGACTGAGTTTGTATAAAAACTTCAAAGATGAAAGCTAACCGGATATCAGCAGAAAAGAACATCTAACTAATTAACTTCTGAGATACTTACTAAGTGGGCCCCTTAAAAAATATGCGATTACCACAGAATCTTTCGAACTTCATCGATCTTTATTCATGAAAACATAATGAAATACATTGTCTTGTTGGTGTGAAAACTAACAACAAACTCTGCTTCTGGTCAAACAGATTCTATCTTTCATTATCATACTAATTCTTACATGATCTCTGCTACTCTGTTTCTATCTTACCTAAAAAATCATCTATTACTCATTCTATTTATCTTCTATCACTCTCTCACACAGGAGGAGTATCTTATTCTTAAAAATAAAAGAACAACTAACTAACTAACTTTATCAAAGAAAGACGTGGAAGTAAAGTATATCCCTGAATCAAGGAACAAACTTCATAAATGAATTTATGTGTTCAACCCGATTCAGAGAGAATCTAGCGCTCCACTCTCTCCAGATTGACTTTCCATTAAAATCTTTCCAAATCGGTTTCGGTCAAAGAGTCTTTGGCGGAGCTTCCTCAAAGTCGTGCAGGAAATGGGCTTTACTGCAAGGCCGAGATCGGCTGCGCTTGACTCCATCATTCTTCAACAACTTGCGAAACAAAAGGTAACAGACGCGCAAAGAAGAGGCATATGGTACATGCACGATATCTATTCATTAATCACACATTTCAAATCTACTTCACCATTTAAAAACTGTATACGATATACCAGCCATTTTCGGGAGTCAACAGGGCAATAAATGCAATCAAGTCAACACAATAGGCTGCAGAAATATAAAAGTGTCTTGCTACAGGATATCCCCATAAAAGGTTTCATCAAAGTTTAAACAGCCATGAAATAACAAAAATGAAATCATTTAAAAGTTTATCATATCATCAAATTATGAGCATATTTTAGGCTCATCAAATACTGTGGTCCACCACCTAGCAGTGTATCCAAATGTAAAACCTGTTAGATAGAAGCTTCACAAAATGCATCCTCAAATTGCTTTGTTAGTTAAAATGAAGCTCAAAAAGCTATTAGATGTTGGATTCATCCGACCAATTGATTATCTAGAATGGGTATCAAACTTGGTACCTGTTTCAAAACATGACGGAGCTATCAGAATCTGTACAGATTTCAGAGATTTGAACAAAGCATGTCCCAAGGATGACTTTCCACTTCCCAATATCGATATGATAGTGGACATGAAAGCAGGGCATGAGATGCTATCACTTATGGACGGATTTTCAGGATACAACCAGATTATGATAGTGAAAGAAGATCAACACAAGACAACTTTCACTTGCCCATGGGGAACCTACTACTGGAACATGATGCCATTCGGCCTAAAGAATGCAGGAGCAACCTATCAAAGGGCCATGACACTGATATTTCATGATATGATTCACAAAAGAGTCAAAGACTATGTCGACGACATCCTAGGAAAGTCAAGAAAAAGACAAGATCATATAGCAACCCTAAGTGCTATCTTTGACAGATTAGAGGAATACAAGGTCAGACTAAATCCCAAGAAGTGCGTCTTTGGTGTGCAATCAGGAAAATTACTAGAATACATAGTCTCCATGAGGGGTATTGAGGTGGATCGAGCAAAAGTCAAAGAAATCCTTGAGATGGAAGCACCAAGGAACTTAAAGCAACTGAGAGGCCTCCAAGGCAGGCTCCAATCCATTAGAAGGTTCATAGCACAATTGGCAGACAAGCAAAACCCATATTCACACCTTCTCCACAAGGGGGTATCATACAAATGGGATACAAAATGCAAAGAGGCATTCAACAAGATAAAGGAATATCTACTGACACCTCCAGTGTTAATGCCACCTATCCTGAGAAAGCCATTGATCTTATATGTGTCAGCAACAACAACAGCCTTAGGAGCTCTTATTGCTCAACATGATGAAAACGGAACAGAGAGGGCCATCTACTATATCAGCAGGACAATGGTCAGTCATGAGCTAAATTACTCCTTCATTGAAAAAGATTTCCTCGCAGTAGTATTTGCATCCCAAAAATTTAGACACTACATGTTGGCACACAAGATAAAGCTCATTGCGAAAATTGATCCCCTCAAGTATCTCTTATCTAAGGCAATGCTCACGGGCAGAATGGCAAAATGGGTGATGATACTGTCAGAGTATGACATCGAGTATGTGGAGAGAAAAGCAATCAAGGGTCAAGTTATTGCAGACCAATTAGCAGAAGCACCTATGTATTCTGAGAATCCTCTTGTATCTGAATTTCCAGACGAGTCCATCTTTAGCCTCAATGTTGCTGATCACTGGAAACTATACTTCGATGGGTAATATATACAACACGGATCAGGAGCTGGTATCTTCTTCATCACCCCACAAGGGGACTGAATACCAAGGTCATACAAACTAGCATTCCCTTGCACAAACAACATAGCAGAATACGAGGCTTTGACTATAGGTCTCAGAATAGCAGTGCAATAGAATATCATAGCCTTCAAAGTCTATGGAGACTCACAGCTGATCATAAATCAAGTCAATAATGAATATCAGACAAAGGATGACAAGCTAACCCCATACAAGAAATTGGTGGAGACCCTAAAGGAATCCTTCATCGACATAACATTTGAGCAGATTCTAAGAACCAACAACAGAGCAGCTGACACCATAGCTACAATTGGGTCTCTAGTAGACATCCCTCACAATGTGCCGAAATATGAATTTATGATCGAGCAGCTTCTCGTTCCCACATTTGAGGTACCAGAATTAGAATATGTGTGTGAAATCGTTGGTCCTGGCGATCCTTGGTATCATGACATCTACACTTATCTTCGAATAGGAGTCATACTCGCTAACCTACCATCGAGCCTAAAACAAACCTTTATTAAAAAGGCATCCAGATTTGTCATCCTAGGTGATACCTTATACCGTAGAAGCATAGAAGGTACCTTACTACGCTGTCTAAATGCTAAGGAGGCATTAACTGCTCTAACCAAGGTTCATAATGGTATCTGTGGCTCACACTCGAGTGGAATGACCATTGCCAAGAAACTGCTAAGGCTGGGGTATTACTGGCCCACGATGGAGCGAGAAGCACATGATCATGGTAAAAGGTGTTTACAATGTCAGCAGCATGGGGACCTCATCCATGTTCCAGCTCAAGAGCTTTACTTGATTATCACACCATGGCCCTTTTCGCAGTGGGGACTTGACCTCATTGGGAAAATCTCACCCACCTCATCCAATGGCCACAAATTCATTATAACTGCAACTGAGTACTTCACAAAGTGGGTGGAAGCCATATCCATGACCTATATCACTAGAAAGTAGATCTCAAAATTCATCCTGAACTATCTCATCTATCGTTATGGTGTCCCACAAGCCATTATCTCAGATAATGGGACACCATTCAAGAACCAGGAGGTTCGAGAATTGTGCGAGAAATTCAAAATTCAGCATCGCTTCTCCACCCTGTACTATCCCCAAGGCAATGGCCAAGCAGAAGCCACAAACAAAACCATTCTCAAAATCCTTAAGAAAACAGTCAATGACGCAGGTCGTGACTAGCACTTGTAGCTTAATCCCGCCCCCTAGGCTTATCGAACCAGCATCCGCACACCCACTGGCGCCACCCCCTTTTCCTTGGTTTATGGATCAGAGGCTGTACTCCCAATTGAGATTGAGCTCCCATCCCTCATAATATCACTGCAAAATCTCATCACTGATGAAGAATATCGGGTTTCAAGATTAAACGAGCTGGAATTACTAGATGAGAGATGCATAGATGCTTTGAATCACTTACAAGTCTATCAGAATAGACTCAAACGAAGCTACAACAAGAGGATCAGAAGCAGGACTTTCTAATCGGAGAACTAGTCTTAAAAGAAAATTAGAAGAATGTCCCAAATCCTAGCAGCAAAGGTAAGTTCAAACCCAATTGGTTAGGGCCTTTCATCGTCACAGCAAGCTATAAATCAGGGGCATATTAGTTATCAACACCGGAAGGGGAACCTCTGCAGGAGCCCATGAATAGCTCCCATCTCAAAAAGTTTTATGCCTAATTCTTTCAAGGTATAGAACCAAAAATCAAAAATTAGAAAAGTCTTGAAAAATGGTTGCCCGGTGAGCGGCAAACTGATGCTTGGTAACAACAAAAAATCAAAAAGCAAAAATCAAAAATCAGAAAAAGGATCAAAAATAGTAAAGAAAAAAATTGTCCTCTAGTGAAAACCACTTTGGTGGCACTTTGGGCAAGTACCTTGGTAAAAACCTGGCAAATAGGCGCCTTGTGTAAATAAGCACTTTCCATCCACCAGGACCTTTACAACTTGTTCGTCATTATCCCTCCATTTCGCTTCCATCATCCATCTTATCTCCATCCATCACTCATCCGCTCACATCCGCACCATAGCTTGGTCCTGTGTTCATATCATGATCCCTCCAAGTACTACTCGACCCATCCTCAAGGTCAGTTTGTCTTGCCTTTATCGGGGTAGTCTAATGCATCATGCTGGGGGCACGTTCTCATCGGATCCGATTCATGTATGGTCTTAAAGTCCTCAAAATCAGAAAATCTAAAAACATCAAAAAATTAGAAAATCCAAAAAATATTAAAAAACATATCAAAATCCAAAAAATAGGTTAAAAAGTCATTCAAAAAGTCAAAAACAAGGTCATCTTGTCGAACTACGTCATCTCTGAGCTTGAACGTAGGCAAGGTTGATCTTTGATCATCCCCCGAGACATTTAGGTCAGTCCTATAGGAGTCCGTCATAATAAACTGACATCTCATCATGTATATCATCATCTGTAAATCGGTCAAGTCGTCAGTCGAACTATGTGGTCTCTGCGTGTATAACGTAGGCAAGGCTAATCTGTCGATCAGTCCCCGAGGCCCCTAGGATTGGTCTTTAGGTTAGTCTTTCGGTCAAAATCTCAGAAAATCCCAAAAACATTGGAAAACCGAAAATCAAAACATTTGTAAAATATTGAAAATACCAAAAAACAGCCTCAAAACATTGCAAAAACATCAAAAACATCCAAATATTTTAAAAAATCCATCCCCCTCATCTGGCTTTCCACCCGTAATAATACCATTCATAATAAGCGTATAAAGTAAATACTCAACCTTTGGTGAAACAGTTAGAAACAAGTCTAGCGGGTTAAAAGTAAATCTCAAAAGCATCAAGTCTCAAGTCTCAGTTAGTACGTAAACAAGTTGGTCAAGTCTTTGTGTCAATAGTCCATCATCCAAGCAGTCCCATATCAATCATCTAATAACATCATGCCCTAGGATGAACCCTTCCTACAATGGGAATTATTTATCAGAAAGAGCACTTTGGATAAACGAAATGACATGCCGCCATCCACTAACATGTCCTAGGATGTATCCTTCCTACAATGGGCATTATCTTTTGGCAATAAGTTTCGGTTCTTATCCTTAAAAGCACATTCCCTTTTGGTTAGCGGTATTGAAGAACATCAGCTTGTTTGCGTGCTTGGTCTTTTCTTTTGATTTATCTTATTGCGCTCATTCCAAGGACCTCTCGATGATATCCGAACGGAGGATTTAGAGAGATAGGAATGGAAGACGCTTGATCATTATTCTTTTGTCTGTTGTGCTTGTTGGAGGATTCTTGTAAAATAACTTGGTGAATACTTTGCTTTGTTGATATGTATGGAGGATGTTTTGGATGTCTTGTTGACTATTGCATTGGAACATTTTTCTTTTCTGTGTTTTCATCTGAGATGTTTGAAATGTCTAAAGTACATTCTAACAAGGATTCATATGTCAGGTATGAACAAGGATACTCCTATTTGTTTGTGGAGTCAAAGTCCATCTCACTAAAAGTATAGCATAAATCACGGTCTTTATGCCTTGATGCATCGTTGGCAAAACGTGTTATCAAACATAAAGTAAGTGACCCTTTGAAAATCCCAATCCTTGATAAGCAAATCATCCATCTATCATCATCATTTCTCATCATCATTTCTCATCATCATCTCTCATAATGTTGGCTTGTTGGATCCTCTTATCATCATCTAATTTCTTCATTTTTCACACTAACATCACAGCATGAATAGTTAATCATCATCACCAATTCATACATCATGCATCCATTATGCATTCATCTTGCATCCATAAATCATCAGAATTCTACATATCATCTCACATGCATCATCATCATAATATAGATCTATTAGTCTAAGCATCTCATAACTCATCCATTGCATAATCACAGCATATCACATCATCAATCCCATCCATCTCGCATCATATCACCATTTAAGTTGTTTAGGATAATATAGATTTGTTATTCTAAGCATCTTAAGATCATCTCATTTGCATCGTCGTCCATAACCATCCATTTTGAACTTCTTTATCGCGAGATTGACCCTCAAATCAAATCTTTTTGCCCGATCTCTCAAGGGGGCAATGTACCAGTGTACTTCTTTCCACTGGGGCATCCGAAAAATCATGAAATTTTTTAATTTCGCTTGCGGCAAGTTTATTCTTTGAACCAACGCAACAAGTACATTGCTTCAAAGAGGGTCAAAATGTAGACATGCAAAATTAACATTATGCATTCGATCGGATTCAGTCAAATTAGGTCTCACATTAGGCCCATTCATCACTTTCATCCATTCATTAAATAATTTCATCTCCTAGGATCATTTATTTAAAATCAAATAAACATTATCATCAGCCTTTTAATAAATCAAACATCATCACTTTAATTAAATAGATCAAACATTTATTTAATTAAATCCATATTTCATCCTTTTCTGATTTAAATAAATCAAATATTTAAATCCTAAAGGTCAACTCAACTAATCGGCGATGCATCGGCATAATGATCATCTACAATCTAACCTGATTGATATTTAATCCCATCCCACTTTGCATTCTCTAGATATCTCCATTTTGCACAATAAATCAATTTTATTGATTTATTAAAAACATCATTTCCCTCAACGCGACAAGTCAAACATGGCATTTATTGCTATTTTCTTGTCCCCTCTCAAAATTTATTGCAAATTTGATTCAAAATTCTCCCTCTCATGGGAACTCTTCCAAATCTTGCACAACCATTGACCACTCATCATTTTGACCAGGTGTCATCTTCTCATTAGAGGATCTTTAGTCCCACATTCACCATGTGAGCCCAATCTATCATCAAGAAAATCTATAAAATAAGACCTTCATTCTCATTCAGGGATCCACAATTTTATGCAAGGTTACTCTCTTAATTTGAGAACTCATCTTGCTCATCATCTCCATTGCACTTCATCATTTTAGCTATTGATCAAGTATTGGGAAAGGGTCACTAGCACATGTGACACCAATCCACTATGGAATAGGTAACTTGTTGAGTGTTTTCATCATGCTTGTAGTTTTCTTTCATCCTTTTGTTGCATGTTTTAAGCATTTTGTAAGGTATTTCATAGGAGTGTTCTTGAAGGATTTGTAGGTACTAACCCTTGTTTGAAGTTAGTATTTGCAGATTTTGAAAAGCATGCTCACAATCGGTACATGCCCTGGCCAAGGGTCATAGGATAGGAGATCCTTGCTATATGTTTGTTGCTAAAGATCACCTGCAGGTGCTAGAGTTGTCGAGAGAGCTCCAAGAGGATGATTCGATCATTGGGATATCGGGGCAATCTATTCGGCCTTTCAGTAAAGCCCTGGGTACGGATGTATGTAAACTTTGGGTATTGGATATAGAGGAAGGTGTATTGCTTCAAAAGCGCTCTGGCACTATGGGAGACCCTCCTCTCGAAGTCCCCGACAATCAATATGATGATATGACCAATGAAGGTGTCATTAACCCTGCAGTAATCCCTTTTGAAGTTGCGATACTAGAGCTGCGAATATTTATCAAAGGGTGTGAGTCCTCGCTTCTGCCCCTGATCGGGTGCCACAAACAACCCACTGTACTGTCTTTTATCTGCCAAGGAATAGACAAGCTAGGAATTCATGTAAAATTTGGAGCTCTTCTTTACGTTGACAAACTGCTCATGGAAGCAGTTGCTTATGATTCCTCCCCAGTATAATGAAACCTTTGTTGTGACGTCCTCGTTTCCACGCATGATCTGCTCAATGAAATATGCCATCCACTTCTGAAAGTAGGCGGCCGTAGGAAGACCCATGACCCTGCTCAACAAGGTTACCAGGTTGTGGTAATCCTCGTGGAAATCGCTACAGAAGAGTTCCTGGGGAACCTTCGCAGTGCTGCCTTGTCTTTCTTTGAGCCAATGTAGGTTTATTGACTTCTTGCATCTAGTTGGGTTATCATCCCATGCCACCTGACATTTATCTAAGGTAGGGACCTCCATTTGTTGGAATGTGAGAATGTGGAAAATCTTAGTGATCCCCTTTGGCGACATGTCAGCGAGAATGTTGCCCTCCATATCGATAATTGTCCTTGTGTCAGTTTGGTATGCTTCTTGACAAGCCATGACCAGCTCGAGGACCATGAGGGATGGAGGGAACCCTGTAGCCTTAGCTATTCCACTTTGTCTTATTAGCTTGACATTCTTTGTTGTCGGGTTGACCCTGACCCTCTGCGTGAATTCATCGATATCCACCTGGCCAATGTTGGTGTTTATGATCTCCTTCCAGTCAGTTGTGACCTTTGAGTGGAGCGGCTTGCCCTAGAATTGGTAATTCATTTGGTTCTTGTCTTCTTTCCCTTGAGGGGTCCTTCCTGACTTCTTCCCCTTGTCGCTTTCAACGGATGCCCATGAAGTTCCTGCACCCGATTCCATATAATCTGCAAGCAAGGACAAAGTCAGCACAATAGATCATCAAAAAACATTCATGTTAGTCCACATCTTGAAAATAACATCTATTTCAAATAATCAATCAAGCATATCATGAACTTTCATCTCAAGATGTTATTGATCTTTGATTTAGGGCATTTGGACAATCCGGGCCCGGAGGGTCGGACTTCCCTGGCAGGAATGCTGTTTGGAAGGGAAAATGCAACGGAAGGCCCCCAGAGACTTCCCTCGGTTAGATTTCAGCATTTCAAAAGGTTGGCAATGGAGAGGACCGAAATTCAGCATGTGGGTCGAAGTTGGATTCCAGATTTGGGTTCGTTTGGATCAATTTAAGGGAGTTCAGAAGTCTCAAGCCGAAAAGCTGTCAGGAGATAATAGTTTGGTAAGGCAGACGACAAACTGAAATCCAGAGACGGAACTTCGGGGTCTGGGGCCTGGAGAGCCAAAGGGCGGCTGACATGTCATTTCATTTCTGAAGGTTCGGGCTGGCGGCACCGGGAAGGCACCCAAACTTCGCCGTTCGAGATAGAAAACATGGGACGGAAGTCTGGGAGAAGCAGCCCGGCGACAAGGGCCCAACTTTATATTTTGTTTTGAGTTGGGCAGCAATCGGCAGGGCGGAGCTCGGAGATCGGGACGTCGGGCGGGGTTTTCTTGCTTGCAGCGGCGGCCGTCGACAGGAGTCCTGGGCCATAGAGCCCGGCGAGTAGAAGGCCCTTAGTAGTTTATGAGGTATCCAGCGGTAGACGCGAACTCGAGGTCCGGCGATGGGATGGACTGGCGAAATCTCCCTTACGGCGGTGGGAAGGCGGACTTCCGAAAATGGAAGTCTGGACACCAGGACCCGAGGGTGAAAAGGCGATAATTCGAAAAGAAAAGCTAATCAGCGAGGAAAAGGGCGGGGCCCGGAGCATGGAGGGCATCAAAGAGTTCGCCGTGAGGTCGGCGGAAAACGAAGCAAGGACATCCAATGCTCGGAGCCCGCAGACCAAAAGGAGAGCATGAGTTGAACCTACAGGAGGCAAAAGTGAACAGGAAGGCGGAGCCCGTAGTTCGGGACGACGGACAAGTCTCATCGTAGACGATGAAAAAACATAAGGGGAACCCCGGAGACGGAACCCTAGGGTCCCGGGCCTGAGAGGCCCATCAGACACTTATTTAGTTTTGAAGATTCACAGCGAGGAGACAGTCGGGATCCGGCAGCCGGGAGGCAAGGGGGAGTTTGCAGTTTAGGCGCGGCGAAATGCAAGCGGAATTCCAAAAGGAGAAGTCCGACGACCCGGGCCCGGAAGGTGACATTGCCGTCGGCAGGATTTTTCAAAGGTTTATTAACGGATGGCTAAGTTGGGTCTCGGGTCTGAGGAGGACATTTTCCCTACGCGAAGAACAACCGTGGTGACGAAAAGTCCCGGTTTGGCAGCGAGGATTTGCTAGAGGTTTTTTTAATTTTCTACCACATGGGTATTGCGCGCAATTTCATTTTTAACTACCTTATGCCCTCTTAATGTTTGTTTATTCAATTAAATCCCTCGAAATCACGAAACAAAGCTCGAGATGGGCAAACGGATGGCCTACCTCAAACACGCTATGCGGGGAGTGTTGTGCATGTTTTGCACACACGCCCCGCTGTAGGCAGGGACCCCTATTTTTCGCTCCCGATAGGCTGCTTTGCTCGTCTTGTTTTGCATGCCCCATTTCCAAGCCCAAATTGGTCATGTGCCTTCAAACAATCAAATTCCCCTACCCAAATTCACCTACTTGGGGTATTCAAATCTGCGGAGAAATAAAGTCCCCCATCCCCTTTCTACCTTTTGTCTTGCTTTGGCTGTTTCAGAAACATCCGTGGACCCCTGTCGGTCCAATTTCCACATTTTTGGCTTTGGGGTCACTCTTTTTTGGGATCTAGGATGTGTTTGAAGTACGTAAATGAACTGCCAAGGTTTCTTCAAAGTTTTGTTGAGTTTCGATGGTTTCAGAACTTTCCCTCCGAAATTCTCTTCCTCCTTGGCTGTTTGGAAAACATCCGTGGACCCCCATCGCTCCCGTTTCCTCATTTTTGGCTTTGGGGTCACCATTTTTTGGATCTAGGATGTGTTTGAAGTACGTAAATGAACTGCCAAGGTTTCTTAAAAGTTTGGTTGAGTTTCGATGGTTTCAGAACTTTCCCTCCGGAATTCCCTTCCTCCTTGGTTGTTTGGAAACATCCGTGGACCCCCGTCGCTCGCGTTTCCTCATTTTTGACTTTGGGGTCACCATTTTTTTGATCTAGGATGTGTTTGAAGTACGTAAATGAACTACCAAGGTTTCTTCAATTTTTGGTTGAGTTTTGATGGTTTCAGAACTTTCCCTCCGGAATTCCCTTCCTCCTTGGTTTGTTTGGAAACGGACCCCGTCGCCCCATTTCTCATTTTTGACTTTGAGTCACCTTTTTGGATCTGCGATGGTACGATGTGTAAATGAAGCTACTTCAAGTTTAGTCAAAGTTTAGTTGAGTTTGATGGTTTTGAACCGTCCCCTTCTTGCAGGTTCGGAATTTCCGGCAGTGCTTCAACCCTCATGGCCGTTCAGGGTTTGGCGTCTTCGTCATCGTTTTGGAACTTTGGTACCTCCTTCCCGACCCCTCGGGCAGAGCCCTTCATGGCGTTCAGGTGTTCCATATCTCGTCGCCATTTTGAACATCGGCTGCCTCATCTTAGCCTCAGGCACGGCCTCCAAGTGACGTTTTGGAACTTTCTGGCGGTACGCCTCCTTCCGTATAAATTTCTAGACCCGTGGCCATTTCTGGGAATTCAGCCTCTGTCATTTGGAACATCCGACTTGGCCTATTCCGACCTTGAGACGGCCACTCGTGGCGTTTTAAGGGATTTAAGCCTCTGCGTAAAAGCCAGAGTTTTGGGAACCGATAAAAGGCGGCTTATCCATCCGGCCTCCGGAGTCCGGCCCCTCAGGCGGCCGTTTTTACGAGGTTCGCCTCTCGATAAGCGTTTGGAACCAGTGATTGCCTCCTTCCCGACCTCTGACCCGACCTCCGTTAAGCCATTTCGAGGGTTCTGCCTCTCGACTGGCCATTTCCAGACATCGGTTGCCTCCTTCTGGCTGTTTTTGAACATCAAAGGGCTTCGCCTTCTCATTTGTTTTGAACGTCACAGAACTGCCTCCTTCTGGCTGTTTTGAACATCGAGGTACGCCTCTTTCGGTTGTTTGAACATCCGGGAGCTCGCCTTCTTCTCGGATATTTTGAACATCCGGGAGCCCGCCTTCTTCCTGGTTGTTTTGGCTTCTGTCTGTTGTCTGCCTTCTGGCATTCTTCCACCGTCTTTCCCCCCTCTGGTGCTCGCACCCTTGAAGCACACATTAATGTTTGTGGTCCAAATGAGCTCCAAATATAAATATTAAGATATTTTGATGATGCATGGATAGATCTAATAGGGAATTTGTAGGTTTGACTGACATTTTCCTTAATTCATATATAAATGCACTTACGACTCTTTGTGTTTGCAGGAGTCAAGAAGACTTCCGTAGGTCTATCAAAGGCCATTGGAAGAGTTGTCCTGCCATTTTCGGATGATGATGGCGATTTCTAGGGAGCTTCTTGAATCGAGAGCCACCATTCCATTGATACAGTTGTCAGCCGGACTCATTTGATCAAAGGAGAACTGCTTCTAAGCATCAAAGCAAAAGACAACGGTGGTTTTAGCTTCAAGTGAAAAGCCGTCGGCTAAATGGCAAAATTAACTCTGATGGTATCGCTAGATGACAAAGCGAAGAAAAGACAAGGAATGTATTTTAAATTGCTTCTAGATAATGAGGGTAAATTGAAACCTATTGTGATTGAATCTGATCATTCATTGTAGTGAATCTAGCCATTCGATGTTTGAGCTTCAGAGAAAACTATAAATAGGGGCTTGCCCTTCATTTGTAAGAGTTGGAGAATTGATGTAAAGACATTTTGCAGCAATAGAAAGCAGCATTGCATGATTTATGGGTGTTCCTTTTGAGTTTTCTCTTATGTATGCATGGTTCACCTTCCGCGTTAGTTTTAATTGTTGGTTCTTGAATGGGAGTGGTGATGGTGTTTCTTCATTTAGTATTTGATGGATTTCAGCTCATGCTTTATGGATTTCATTGATGATGATCACTTTGCAAAGCTAATAGAGCTCATTAGCTTCATTGCTGACCGCTTCAATTATGTGCATGATAATGCATGTGCACTAAAATCTGCGATCCTTAGAAGATTGCACTAGTTTTATTCACAGCATTTGTAGGTTCTCTTGGTGAAGCAAAGGCAATTTAGGAAACTATCACTTTGCTTGACCACCATTGTTACTATTCATTCATAGCTTAGGATTAGAATAGCTTTCTTAACCCTTCTCCTTTTTGTTTGTTTCTTTTAATCCTTGGTTAAAATTGGGATCGAAAGCATCCACGCCATGAAGCTAAATGGATAAGATTTAATGAGTTTCAGCTTGCTATTTTAAAATTAAGACCTGACCACTGTTAAATTTCCATACCAAATTGCCTTTTAAACTTCCATTTACCATGCTTCATGCTGTAACTCATCCGTAAGACTACCTTGTGATTCCAGCAAATCACATCAAACTACTGAGGTATCTAAGCACTGTCATGACCTGACACCCGAGAGACCTTGGGATAGTGTTCTGCAACTCGATTGTGGAAGATTGTCTTTTAAGAGAGGTAGTGCACCTACGCACTGCTTGTGTTGAAAAGTGCATAAAAAATACATCAACAGAACTGGCGCTAGAAGGAGGGCTGACACGTTGGGAATGCAAAGTTGAAGGTTGGTAGTGATTCATTTTATGCCCTCCTTCTCCTAACGTCATCAACAAAACTAGCGCTAGAAGGAGGGCTTGACACGTTGGGAATGCAAAACTGAAGGTTGGAAGTGATTCATTTTATGCCCTCCTCCTCCTAACGCCATCAACAGAACTGGCGCTAGGAGGAGGGTTTGACATGTTGAGGCTACGAAGTTGAATGTTGGAAGTTGAGAAAGGAACATTCAGAAAGAAATCTGAGATAGGAGATCTCTTTAATTCAAAAATCAAAAAAATTTGAAGGCAAAAGAAGCTAAGTCAAAATGGAGCAGCATGCACAAATTGACATCACTCAGTTGCATGCAAATTTGAACAAGAGACTGAAGAAGCCATTGGAGAAATTTGCGTTGGCGGATAGATGTCGGATCCATTGCGCTTGCAGGCATAGTGAATTGGGGTGTCTAACATTCTTGGATAGAATTGAGAAGGTCTTGCAGGGAGAAATTCCCTTTTGGGAAATATATCAACCTTTAGCCCTTGCAGACTCAGAGGAAGAATTAACAACCATGGCAGCCAAGGCATTCAAGGAGTTGATCCAAGAAAATTTGAGCAGCAAGGATGGACCAAGATTGGAGGAAATATTGATGTCAAGTTGGTGCAGATTTCACAATGCACCCCACTCTAAATTCACTTGCTTTTCATGCACAAAAATCATCGCTCAAGCTAGGGGTTGTTCGAACAAGGTGGAGCAGCCAACTCTTAATGAGGAGAAGTTATCTAATGAGGCAGAAGAGTTGTCAACATCTGGAGGACAACAAAATAAAGATGAACCAAGAAATTTGATACAAGTTGATGTTAGAGCAGCAAACATTGAAGTTGAAAACCAAGAGGAAGAGGCAGGTTTTACAAGGACAGCAAGGTGCCTTGGTGAAAATCTGATTGGAATTAATTTAGAAGGCCTTCCCTCCACCAATCAAGGGCAATCCTCCACTCCAGAAGCAGAGAAATTGGTAGGTGAAGATGAACCAATGAGATTTGCAGCAGCGTATGTTAGAATAGCCAACACAGATGCTGAAAATAAAGAAGAGGAGGAGGTTGAAAGCCTTGGGGCAGTAGAAAGATATGACCAGCTCGTCTCCAGATTAGCAAGGGATTGGTCAGAGCTGAAATACCAAGTCAATTTGGAGGTGCTACTATTGCCAAATTGGTGCAGGCTCCATGATTCATCGCACTCAGAGTTCACATGTGAACTGTGTCAAGAAGCCATTAAGAAAGTCAAAGAACAAGCAATGAAGCCAAGTGCCCGACCTCCTCTACTTCCTGCCCATATCAAAGAAGAAGACCAAAAGCCTGAATCAACTAATGACTCAGTTGAAGGTAGTCCTCAAGAGGATGTTGGGGCAGAAATAGAAGAATGACAACAATACTATTTCGAACTTCCAAGCGATGAAGTAGATCAAGTGGGAATGCTGTCCACCAGTCATCAAGAAGTTCCTCCTCTTGAAGAGCAGTTATGTGCCATGGACGGTGGGCTTTTTGGCGAGTCTTTGGAGGGAAATTATGTAGTAGAATTTGGTCCCCTTGATGAGGTTCCATCAATTGATGACTTCTTTCCATTAGAAGTTGCACTACGAAGGAATGCTCATGTCGAGGAAGAGCACATCCTAGAAGATGGTAATGATGAATACATACTCCTTGAGCCCGTGAACAATGATGCACTAGAGTTTCCAGATTGGGAGAGGAGCTCCTCTATTTACAGTGATAGTGACCAAGAGGAAACAAGTGGGCGCCATGAGGAGATACATGAACAACAAAAAGAAGAAGATAAAGGTGGAGGTGTTTCAATGGCTGCCAACAACTACAACGAGCTTAGTCAATCACGGGCTGCAACTGAGGGTCCTTTCGCCTCAATCCTTGCAGATTTTCCTTCACAACCAGAGAGTTGCAATGAGACAGATTCATGCATGTCATCATCCCATAACATTGAACATCATAAAAAGGAGGTTGATACTCGGGGAAGGAGACAAGACAACATGCTGCCCCTTGAGGACAGCAACCAAGTGGATCCCAAGTTTGCAGATGATCAATGTGGAGAAGTATTTCTTCTTGAAGAATTGCCAAGCGAGGTTGTAGGTCCCATTGGTGGATTGGAAGAGCTATTTGCTGCCCCATCTTCTCAGCCTTATGCGTGCTTAATGTCCAAAGTGTTGCACCCTCCATCGCGCCCACCTAAGGCTGCTAATGCAACGATCAAGGATGTTATGCTCGCTCTCGACTATCCAACGTTGCCACCTCCGTGTGATGACATCCAGGTTTTATCCTTCCTTGCCCCTATTATTTCTCATAATTGCACTTATTATTTTGATTATGAGAATGAGGGAAAACGAACATGTTTATGGATTAACCATGGGTTCAACGAGCCTCCTCAATTACTGATTTTTCATGATGACATGATTGAACTTGAGTGCTGCAACATTGAATTTCTTTTTTCAGAATATAAAGATAAGTTTGCATGGTTAAGAACAATAACGATTTCCTGTTTGCTTGTGCATGCATTATGAAATCCAATGAATGTTAATGTTGGCTTGCCCTACCTAAACATAGTGCTTTGTAAATATCTTTGTACATAGCCCGTTTTGAGTAGTATAGGTTTCCTATAAAAACTCCGCTTTCCTGCTTTCCTTAGGTTAGTTGGTGTGTGTAGGTTGCTCGCTTTGTAGGTTGTTTTCCTTTCGTTTGCTTTTGCTTTGTTGCTGCTTTGCTCATGGTCCATCTGCTTTTAGCTGGACACATTTGTGCGCACAACAACCATACTTATTGCCTTGGGTTGTTCTACGTATTTCTTTGTCAAAATCTAATCAAGTCTTCAGAGTGGATGGTGAAGGTCTTTTGTTAGTGTCAAGAGATCTGGGTGTTTAATTCGAAGAGGATAAATTGTTGGTTTAGTCTGACTTTGATGTATTCTGAAATCTTATAGCTCTTACACATCTTAAGAATTCGACGGTCACTGTAGGGCCTTTTGTGAAGTCTAGTTAAGTGAAAAATCTAAAATTCTACTCCAGCGCCACTGTGATTCTCAGCCCTGAGCGTGAGCTTCAATGCTTGCGGGTTGAAATAAAAGAGCTGAAAAGAAAAGAAAGAAATAAAGAAAACATTGAAAATTAAAAAAAAAATAAAAAATAGAAAAATTCAACTTTTTTAGGGGTATCCGAGCAACTCTGGGAACTGGATAGGCGGTGATCAGAGGCAATGTTAGGAGATCGCAGCAGCCAACTTATAAGTAGGAGATATGGGCTGACTGGCGTGAGGGCAATGGCATCCCCAGTCTTTTGGAGTTAGAATAAACTATGTAGCTTAACTTGACGGAGCTTGGGTTCCTGTAGCAACTGAAGAATGGGAATTAATGCAATTGCACACACTTGGATTTTCAGCATATTGAAGGTTGGGTTGGCTAATGGTTTTGATCCTTTGGTTGGGCATCTGGTTTGTTTGCCCTAGCGTGAAGGTCGGAACCAGAGATTCTGGGTTCGTGATTCTAGTTTGTCATCAAAATGCTCAAGAGCATTTCCCTAGCGAGTCGCCATTTGT